>NQII01001188.1:182420-282098 GCA_002778355.1 Clitarchus hookeri | reverse complement strand
CAGAGAAGCCCCACTCAACCACGAAGTCGCCCAGTGAATACGAGTAGTCAAATTAGGTACCACACCTCGGAAGGACTGATGTATGTAGTACTTGTGTAAACTCCAGACAATATATTCGTCCTTAACAAATGAAACAGTAAAAGGCTTAATTATTACAATACCCTCAACCTCCAAGCACATTATATGCTGTGCCTGGGGGCATTAACCACGACACTATAAGCCACACTGTCTTCCACAGTGGCGGTATAGCGTCAAGGTAATGTCACATCGTATGTGTGGGCTGGACAGAAAATTAAAAATAAATAATTTTGTTTGCTTAACGGCATTCCCGAAAATCTAATTACTGCATGAAAAACATTTTTTTCATAAATCATATAAAATACTCTTTTAACCATGTTTTCAATAAGAACTACTTATTACTAGTCATTACCAACTTACCTCTTTTCTCTTTATTTTAAATTTCTGTTGAGTATAAAATAAAATAATTTATATATTGTTATCTACCTTTTTGGTGCGTGTTGTGGGTGAATTAACTGCTACATACGTGTGGTACTTAAAGTAGTTCTGTTCGTGGAGGCGTCTGTAAGTTCAGTCGCCGTTAAATCGATTCAAATTAATGCACGGGCTCCAATCAAATCCTCATTTCCGATTCCTCTTTTATTTTGCGGCGAACATCCCCGCGAACGTAAAACGCATTCCGCAAGCAACCACGCCTCGCGAATCAGTTTAAATAAAATCCTATCACTTCAGTTTCTCCCGGATTTTCGCATGTGGGAATCGTGCCGGACGATGCCGCGATGCCGCTGGTTGGCAGGTTTTATCAGGGATCTCCCGTTTCCTTCGCACCTTCATTACGGCGCTGCTCCATACTCACCTAAATCACTTTCAGCGGCACTTAAGATCTCGCTGTTAAGAGCCGCCGAGATCTCTTCACTTCACACTTCCAAAGAAAATAATTTTCCAGGGACAGGACAGGCCTTCCCCCCTCCGGTTGCAATTTACCGCGTCTCCGTAGGCATCTACAGAAACAAAATCGCACATTATTTACCCAAAACGTAAAAAATAACTTATTGTCTCATATTAAATATTTCAATTAAAAATTCACTCACCAAGACGAGATTTTACTATGTCTTATGATACACTATTAGGCTATTATGGGGGATTTCCTTATGGTCTCTGGCTTCTCCTTGGCCTTGCCAGAATGCTTTGAATGCGGGTGTGGCCCTTTCTAATGGTGTTCCTTTTAACCACAAAAGAGTCCTCTTCCGATCTGTCTTTTTTTCGTAGTTCTAATATTCCGTGCAAAATGTCTTAGTCGCCATGGACGCATATAATCAGGGATACAGACAACCTTTCAAAATAGCCATTTTCAGACAACATATTTTGTGTTGGGCGAGCATTTCCCCCACAATACCTACAGTCTTCTTGTTATTTAAAGTTAAAACAACAATAATTTTACTTTTATTGATTACTATGAAAACAGCTATTTGCAAATATAATTACGTCAGTACCTTACGCATGATGGTGAATGCAAAGATACCTCACGCCTTATATTTAAATTGACAATTCAATATTAAGTATTTTACATATACTCCAGTTTGACATGGGGTGATTTTTCAAAGGTTTTATTCAAAAAGTGTGAAAAAAACGCTAAAAGTCTATCGTTGCTAAATAAAGAATAAATTAAGGATACAGGGAAAACAATGCGTGTCAAAATGTGCGAAAAACGCAGTAGTGCTGCATCTGTGTAAGAATGTGCGAAAGTTGATGGTCTGGTGTCAAACACAGTAAAATCAACGGCAGTCTGCCCTGAAATTATGTTAGAAATATCACTGTACGGGGGTAGAACAATACATGTCATGTATCCCTTTTATCAGGAACTTAAAAAAAAAATACGTCTATTGTTTTTTACCTGTACCCTTCAAGTGATGTTAATTTTGCAGTACCGTGTTATAGTCTATTAGCTGTATCTTCACACTTTTTGCAACAAACATTAAAAAAATTACCCCATGTATGACTATGTTTGCTTGTTTCCTAAATATGTTTTGTATCACAAGCATTTTATACTTCTGTTAACATAAAAGGATCTTATTTTTGGTTAAATTGAACGTTTGTTTATTTCTAGCTACAAATTATAATAGTTCATTGACAATTATTACGAACATAACCAGAAAGAAAATAGGTGCTTTGGTAATGCATAGTAAGAAATAGTTCATATGCAAAATATGGTTAGACTGAGTGCGTAAGAATGGGGTGTGTTGTCCCTTTGGTGTAATTTTCTAAACTTGGTTAAAAGGGGTTACATGGGTTTCAAAGGGGGAAAAAATAACATATTTTCTCTAATTTTGTAAAATATAATTAAAAAATTATTATATTTAAACTTTGAGTATATAAAAGAACAACATTTAAACAATATTTTATAAAATTTGCATCCAAAAAGTTAGAAAATTCTGTCACTGACAGCTGGTTTTCGGAGACCCCAAATAAAAGTATCCTCGCGGTGGACAGGGTATCTCATGATTGGTTCATCTGAAATCAAAAAACCAAACATTTTCTGTTAGTAGCTGAGTGTAGCTAGTGATTGAACAAAGTATTAAAAAAAAATGGAAATTTGAATTTTTGGCAGAGTTTTATGAAAAAAGAACGATTTTTGGTCAAATCTAGACCATGTATTGCATTGTAAAATTTGCTGTGATCGAAGAAAAAAAAATTCTTCGTTAAATCACTAGTTAATACTATCTAGAAGAAGTGTGTAACATTTCATCAAGATCGGTGAATTAGTTTTTGAGAAATCGTGTCCACTGACTTCAAAAATACAGTTTTGTGAAAAAAGTGATTAAAGAAAAAAAAGGGATATTTTTTTACTTACATGGAATTGTCGATTCCAGTCCCATAAAGCAAAGGTCCTGCTGCAGCTGCAATATCCAGGGCATCCTTTTGCTCTTGCCTGAGGCGAATTCTTGCCTCTCGAGTCCCAGCCTCAGCTCTTTTCTCAGCTAAAAGTATGCGATGTTCATCTTCTTTCTGCGCATAATCGTGGCTATTTCGGCCAAGTTTGATGTCCATACCGTGCAAAAAAATTAATAAAGCTGAGATTCCTTTGTTGAAAGTGCAGGCAGCCATTAATGCAGCAATTTCCACTATTTTTGAACCAGCAGGAAGTATTTTTGTAGTGATTTTCCAAATGAGCTGGTTCAGACTCTCGTTATTATTTTGCGTGAAGCCACCAACACACCGCTCCAAAATCACATCCTTACTAAGCGCTTCATAAATGGGCTTGATAGCTGATAAAACATCACTCGGCAATGGAGCGTTATCGTGCTTGAATGATGACAGAGCATTTGTAGCTGAAGCAGCTGCCACGCGCACCATGAGTCAGCACCGCTCGGGCACTTTCGTGCTGTGGGTTTTGATCGGTTGAGCTGTAATGGAAGTAAGTTGCCCATATAGCGTCCTTCATTTTTTGTACTGAATCACAATTCCTTCTTATAGCCAGTCCGTAATAAACTGTTCATTTATCTATCAGTTTACCTGTAAGCTTACCTTTGCCAAGAAGAATTTTTTTTCTGATAGTTTTCCCTTAGGGTTTTTTTTCTTCAACAGTTTTTTGCACTAAATCGCGTAAACGAGTGCCCATCCTCTTTTGCACGTGTCCTACACATTCTTTTTTGTTGATTTTAAAATTTTCACCANTGTACTGAATCACAATTCCTTCTTATAGCCAGTCCGTAATAAACTGTTCATTTATCTATCAGTTTACCTGTAAGCTTGCCTTTGCCAAGAAGAATTTTTTTCTGATAGTTTTCCCTTAGGGTTTTTTTTCTTCAACAGTTTTTTGCACTAAATCGCGTAAACGAGTGCCCATCCTCTTTTGCACGTGTCCTACACATTTTTTTTGTTGATTTTAAAATTTTCACCGCAAGGTTTGGATCCAACAATTCCGGAATATGTTTTAGAGTCCCCGTCTCCAATATAATTAACGTACCTTAGGCCGTATTTTTCAAACGAGCGTTGAAACATTGCAACAATTGATGCAACTTCCATATTACCAGCTGGTCCTTGGTGATTGGCACTGCATTCGTTTTTTTCTAAATGATTTGCATGCCACTCTTCAAACTCTGCCGTATCCAGTTTCTTCTGCCAAGTCTCACATAATTTACAATATGAGTTTTTTACAAATACATCTAAAACTTTTCCAGTTTTCCAGTTTCATCACACGTAAAATTTTTTTCTACTTTAGCAGCTAAGGAAAAAAGTATCTCGGCAACTGTCTTTATGCATTCATGTATCTTACTAATATAAAAATCGTACGTTGATTGATTTATAAAAGTACAACTTATATCCATTAGGCCACAAAACTTGTTACATCCGGCAAGACCTAAGCCTAATATTCGCATAACAAAAATTAATCTGTGATTTATTTCATACACTTTACCTATTTTTGACATGATGAAATATAGCTTTCTAAGTTTTTTCGCCGATGTGCTGGCGAGTGATGCATCGTCGATCTCTGCTGTTTTAGGGTTAAATATTTATTTCCTTTTTCTTTGCTTATCTTCTCTTCTAACACCCTCTGTTCGATCACCTCTCATAACTTTATGCGAATACATTTTACAAAAAAATGAGTACAAAATCACAGCGCGAACGTATAACCATGTGGCTCAACAAGCAAAGCCAAACTAAACCAAGCTACTACTTCTCTCTGTTCGTAACAGTAAAATTTCTCAGAAAACCTCTTTTCAAAGATATTTCCATAAGGCGACCCCTAGGGATTAGAGAAAGAGAGCGAAACAATAGCTAAGCACCTGCCTCCATATACCTGCGACACTCACGGCCCATCCAGCCGAATGGGATGAGTTTCAAAAGGCTCTCTCTCCTAGAGTTTTACTTCGATTGACTTAAAACTTTTGGAAAATATTGTTAACATCTTGTACTACTGGAGAAAAAAAAATGATTTTTTGAAACCTTGAAATTCATGTAACCCCTTTTTAACTAAGCTATGTTTGCTTTCGGCGGAGTAGTAGCCTGAAAGTAGAACTTAGCAGGGTTGAGTTGAGTTGAGAGATTTGGGCGGCTCTTAACGATGAGATCTTGAGAGCCGATGAGGGTGAAATGAGGCGAGAAAGGAGCAGCGCCGGAATGCAAGGGTGGGGGAAACGGGATATCCCAAAGAAAACCCGGTGACCAGCGGCATCGTCTGGCACGATTCCCACTTGCGAAAATCCGGGAGTGACCCGGCCGGGGATTGAACCCGGTTCACCTTAGTGGGAGACGAGTAGTCTTACCGCTCAACCACCGCGGCTCCAACTTCTGCAGGGCTTCGGAAAAGTTGGAAGTTGTCATGAATGGACTACTGTTCTGTGATTATCTGCGGTCGGAGTAACTCCCCCGTATTCTCGCGTGGAATGCGCGGTTACTCCGGCACGACATGTTGTGGCGGGGGTTCCGTGTGCAAGTGGCTGGAGCCAGAGCGTTCTGGTCACATTCCGCCATTCCCCCTCCCACTCCACGCCAACCACTTCACCCCGGATTGCGGTGAGCCGCGCTGCAGCCAACATCCGAGCAAGCCGCAATCCAGTCGTGGGAAGGGCGAAGGACAGGGGAGGATGTCATTATTGCTACAATTAGCAAGGCGTGTTATCCGCCAACCCTCCTTCGCAGCATTTACAGGAGAGCGGGCCGGGGCGTGCCACGCACCTCCCTCGCGCATTCCAGCAACTCCCCGGCTGCACCCCAACATCTGAGCGAATCCCGGCCTATGCTGACCTTGTGCCTCGTGTTGCTGTAATCCTGGAAGGCATCGGGGATCCTCAGTGGGCCTACCTAGTAAAATAAGTTTAAACGCAGTTAGGAAGCATTGCGACGGCGTTGGAAAATGACATACACAAGCTTCGCGCGAGTTCTGTTTCCTTAGAACCTCAAGTTGTGACTATAGGTTTTTCATACAGCAGTATGTCCGAAAAATATACAGCCTTGTTTTTGTAGTGTAAAACGGAGGGCTACTTAAAGCGATTCTTGCTGACTTCGACATTTTTCAACGACCACATTTATGTTTCAATAACCAAATTTATAAACTGCACTGGAAAAGATTTACATTCAAATATTCCATAGTTTTTTAAATTAGAATATACACATCTGCTCACAGTGATACCCACATTACGACTATGGTGGCCCCTCAATATAGAAGTAGAGTTCCTCCAGTAGACCAGTACACCGGACTTAACAACTTGCAAAACTCATTAAAAATAACGCACATTGTAAATTGCATATAAAATAAGAAAGCATACAATTTTGTAACACTGTAATTTTTTTGTGTGAATTTACTTAGTTATACATTAAAACAATCAATTAATAAAAGTATATTTTAATCAAAATTTAAGCCTATTTCCATTTAGAATTCTTAAGAAAGCTTATTTTGCAAGAAATTCTTCTTCGTATTAGGCAATCGTAATAATTATTATGATCGAATGTAAGTATATATAGGTACTAATATTATAAAAAAATATTTTTGATAGATGAACACGTTTATTGTAGGGGTAAAAANGTGTAAGTATATATAGGTACTAATATTATAAAAAAATATTTTTGATAGATGAACACGTTTATTGTAGGGGTAAAAATAATAACTTTCGTTGCTGAAATATATATGAATAAATTCAACTATAGCCTTAAACACTCTTGTTGCTTGGCCAAATATATATGCAAACAAACACAACATTCATGTTTTACTGGAAAGTTCAATGTAATTGTCATTACGTTAAATCCTCTACACCGGCAGTTTTCGTCGACACAGTGCTGNGTTTTACTGGAAAGTTCAATGTAATTGTCATTACGTTAAATCCTCTACACCGGCAGTTTTCGTCGACACAGTGCTGCGCTCTGGAGGCATCTAAAACGTGAATAACTGAGTGACGTGAAACTTAAAACTGTAATTTAAACAANCCCGGCTGCACCCCAACATCTGAGCGAATCCCGGCCTATGCTGACCTTGTGCCTCGTGTTGCTGTAATCCTGGAAGACATCGGGGATCCTCAGTGGGCCTACCTAGTAAAATAAGTTTAAACGCCGTTAGGAAGCATTGCGACGGCGTTGGAAAATGACATAAACAAGCTTCGCGCGAGTTCTGTTTCCTTAGAACCTCAAGTTGTGACTATAGGTTTTTCATACAGCAGTATGTCCGAAAAATATACAGCCTTGTTTTTGTAGTGTAAAACACTGTTTTACATAAGAATAAATATCGTAAACGGAGGGCTACTTAAAGCGATTCTTGCTGACTTCGACATTTTTCAACGACCACATTTATGTTTCAATAACCAAATTTATAAACTGCACTGAAAAAGATTTACATTCAAATATTCCATAGTTTTTTAAATTAGAATATACACATCTGCTCACAGTGATACCCACATTACGACTATGGTGGCCCCTCAATATAGAAGTAGAGTTCCTCCAGTAGACCAGTACACCGGACTTAACAACTTGCAAAACTCATTAAAAATAACGCACATTGTAAATTACATATAAAATAAGAAAGCATACAATTTTGTAACACTGTAAAATTTTTTGTGTGAATTTACTTAGTTATACATTAAAACAATCAATTAATAAAAGTATATTTTAATAAAAATTTAAGCCTATTTCCATTTAGAATTCTTAAGAAAGCTTATTTTGCAAGAAATTCTTCTTCTTATTAGGCAATCGTAATAATTATTATGATCGAGTGTAAGTATATATAGGTACTAATATTATAAAAAAATATTTTTGATAGATGAACACGTTTATTGTAGGGGTAAAAATAATAACTTTCGTTGCTGAAATATATATGAATAAATTCAACTATAGCCTTAAACACTCTTGTTGCTTGGCCAAATATATATGCAAACAAACACAACATTCATGTTTTACTGGAAAGTTCAATGTAATTGTCATTACGTTAAATCCTCTACACCGGCAGTTTTCGTCGATACAGTGCTGCGCTCTGGAGGCATCTAAAACGTGAATAACTGAGTGACGTGAAACTTAAAACTGTAATTTAAACAATTTTTACCACGTTGCTGAAAATTCCTGCAACTAATAAACCGGTTACAAATCTTACTTTTTAGTTTCCTATTCGTGTGTGATGATGACATACTTTTTCATTACAAATCACATACCATTTCACAACATGCATTTAGGTGTTGAAAACAATTTACTGAGGAAATAAAGAAGCTTCGTTAACATGAGAAGGCAAACGAGTTGCCTTGTCATCAGTCTTTAGTACCTCAACGCAGCATTGTTTGTAATTCCAACGTTTCGATTAAAAATAGCGGTCGCTATGACTCCACACGACATTTCAGCATATAAAATACAGCTGAAATCGGGAACGTTAAATGAAAAGTAAGCAAAATTCTGAACATACGCTGTCTGTAAGGAAGATAAAAATATTGCAATAAAGTTTTTGTTCCGAAGCCAGTAACTACCTCATGTTTATACATACCTCAGCATGGTTTGGAGAATAAAGGTGAAGAGAAATTACGACTAAAATTTTAATATACAGTGCGGTTGTGTGTGCATAATTTATAATACTTCAAATATGGTTTCCGAACTTACATGTCGCAGAAAGCATTACTGAAAAAAGATGTTTTGTTATCAGTACATTTTATTTCGTGAGCAAAGCACACAGTGGTGACTTAAAGTAGCGTGTAGGGAGTACAAAACAGTCTTTTGTTTAGTCTAAAGTTGAGTTTTATTTTTTAATACATTAAAAACATGCGGTAGCTAGGCATAATTACGTCGCCGGTACGTTTCTAGTAAGTGCTATATTTAAAAAAAATCAGATTTTACCATACGCAGGTGCGGCGGTGAATTGTGAGACATTCTGTATACGGGCAAGGAGGTTGCGTCGGCTCTAAGAAATATATCTAGCTCACTCCAACCTCCTTTGCCACTCTCTCTATATCCAACCTTCTCCTCCGTCGTGTGCCGAAGCTAATTATAATTAGGACCTCCTGACGTCTTTTGCGGCTTCGCGTGGCGCTGATCCCCTCCAGGGAGCCTGCGAAGCCACCTCCCCCAACCACCTCCATTATAACCAAGCCTCTTCTTGGCCTCGCCCGTTCATTGGTCGGCTGCAGGCGGGCCCAGCAGCACCTGCCGTGCGNAGCACTTGCCGTGCGATCGGCTCGCCTTGTACCGTGCCGTTTATAGGGCTGTGCGGTATCAAGTTTTCAGTATCGTTTCAAAACACGTTGGCCATATCGGTATCGATGCGATATATCGTTCTCAGATAGTATTAAATATCGATGGCGATATATCGCAAATATTGCTTATATTGATGTAGCACATATCGGCATCCCAAATATTGGTAAAATTGATATCGCAAATATCGCATATCACCAACATCGCATTTCGCTAACATTGCGTATCGCTATGCTATCGCATATCGCTAATATCGCTATATGCGATATATCGCCTTATACTGTTGAACCATATCGCAGTTAGCGATATTTCAGAAATATTGTACCTTGATCAATATATCACCATATCGGCCGCTCGCCTCGCCTCGCCTCGCCTCAGTGGCGATGTTGAGTTTTCAGCTTGAGAGTGGTTGGGAAATATTTTGGGCGAGCCGGAAGGGTGTAGAGAGTGGAGAGATTGGGGCGGCTGTAAACATCGAGGTCTTGGGAGCCGACGAGGGTGAAACGTGGTGAGTATGTAGCAGCGCCGGAATGGAAGGGTAGGGCAAACTGGAGATCCCCGAGAACACCCGCCGACAAGCGGCATCGCCCGGCACCNATTCAGACTGTGCGCCCTCTTCCCTACGTCGTTATATGGGCCAACTGTCTAAAACCAACCCTTTTAAGCATTTTACGTTTTTTCTTCTAAGATATGAAGGTTTTTAACGTACCAATGCCGCGGTGTTTTCAATATCAATCGTATTCCTCGCAATTTTCAATCAGATCGGCCACTCCACACACAATTCACCCCTCATGAGCGTAAGGCGAACAGGATTCTGTTCTCGGCGGCGTCGTTCCCGGATATTTGCACGTGGGAACCACACTGGACGATGCCGCTGGTTGGCGGGTTTTCTCACGGATCTCCCGTTTCCCCCGCCCTTGCATTCCGGCGCTACACCATTCTCACCTAATTTCACCCTCTAAGGCTCTCAATAACTCGTTAAGAGCCGCCCAAATCTCTAAACTCAACCCTCTGCATTTCCCAGAAAGGATATAGTTGTAGGGGTGGGAGACTCACTCACGCGTCTTTCAAACTATGGCTGGCCATGTAAAAGTAAAATCTATTCTATGATAGAATGTTGGGAATATCGGTCACTTAAAAAAGAAAGGCGAGGGGATGGGGCGGGCAGGAAGATATGTAGATATGGCTTAACGTCTCGTCGACGAGGTCTTTAGAGATGGTTCAAGTAACTTAGAGAAGCGGGAACGAGGAAGGAAACATTCTACCATTCGCCTGGAGTGATGTCGGGAAACCGTGGTGAACCTAAATCAGAATGGCCGAGCCGGGATTCGAACCCAGGTCATCCCGAATGCTACTCTGGGGGTTTACCACAGCGCCACTGTAATTTGGGTAACNTCGAACCCAGGTCATCCCGAATGCTACTCTGGGGGTTTACCACAGCGCCACTGTAATTTGGGTAACAAAGTCGTTGAAAACTTCTTTTTCCAATACAGACGAGTTTCCCGTGGACGAGTAAAGGCTGTTGACGGTAAACAGAGCACTTTCGAAAGCTCTGCTGAAGGTCTACTTGTATGCACATTGTGTATTCTTCCACCACATCGAAAATTAACATCGCCATGGGCTTTCTTACTTTGCTCTTGCGCCGGTCAAATGAAACAGTGAAATTATGATAAAAGTAAATATTTCACTAATTTTATTATTTTTGCACTCTTATGCATTAAAAACGGAAAACAAAAAAAAAAATATATTAAAAAATTTACCCTCCTCACGCAGACAAAGTTTAACAACGTCTAGAGAATTACAGCAAAGGGACAACACACCGCATTCGTGCGCACTCAGAGCANATGATAAAAGTAAATATTTCACTAATTTTATTATTTTTGCACTCTTATGCATTAAAAACGGAAAACAAAAAAAAAAAATATATTAAAAAATTTACCCTCCTCACACAGACAAAGTTTAACAACGTCTAGAAAATTACAGCAAAGGGACAACACACCGCATGCGTGCGCACTCAGTGCGATAATATTTTGCGTAAGTACCATTTCTTACTAGACATTACCAACACACATTTATTTGCCACTGTTTTTATTCATATAAATTATAAATTACATAATATAATTTAGTATGGATAACATTTAAGTAAACGTTCCATTTAACCAAAAAATAAGGTACTTCTATGTTAACAGAATTATAAAACGCTTGCGACACAGGGCATATTTAGAAACAACCAAACACAACATATAAGGTATGATTTTTCAAATGTTCGTTTTAAAAAGTGTGTGGAAACCGCGAATAGTCTACAAACATAACACGTGGAAGTACTTTCCTTACGCCATTACCAACTGCACTGGGCGCATGCCAGCCACTGTGCCCGTTATAATATATGACGGTAATTGAGTGAAGAGATTTGTGCGGCTCTTAAAAGCGTGGTCTTGAGAGCCGATGAGGGTGAAATGAGGTGAGTATGGAGCAGTGCCGGAATGATGTGGAGGGGGAAACAGGAGGTCCCCGAGAAAACCCGCCGACCAGCGGCACCGTCTGGCGCGATTCCCACGTGTGAAAATCCGGGAGTGACAAGGCCGGGGATTGGCCTTGGTGAGAGGCGAGCACGCTAACCGCTCAGTCACCGCGGCCTCCTGCATGGTGGTAAAGGTTACTTAGTTTGCCGCGAACAGCCTACAGGAGGAAAGACTGGATGATCTGCGACGTTGCCGCCTCGCGGTAAGAGTTAGGTAAACGTAGCCGCGGGCCGCCCGCCGTCTGCTTGTGTCAACACGACGTCTCCACGCTGCCGGCGAGGATGTTTGTCCCGCATCCCGCTGCTGCGATCGTGTGGTGGTCTCGTCCCGGTTCACGTGCTCCGATCTCGAGCCTTTTCTACGTGACTTGCTGTCGTGACGTCACCAGCTCGAGACTGTACTTTACCATACGGACAACTGAACTGACTTCATTCGTCATCCAACGAGATGGTGTTTACATGCAGAGCATTGGTAAGTTCTCTTTTTTTTACTTCCAAAACACTTTGCATACTACACGCCTTGAGGCTCCCGCCTATCTGGAGCTTTTACCTGCGTTTGAGGCCGAAAAGCGTGGGAGTGATAAGGGCGACATTGTCGCATGCGTCAAGTGCGCCATTGGCGCTAAGAGCGAGGCTCTGGACTGACGTGTAGTGTTCTCGTCGCACTGCTTATACCTATGGGAGTTTCAGCGGTGACCCTATTATTTTATTGTTGGAAAGTCCATAGGAATGTTCAGTGCAGGGCCCTTGAGTAGTTTTGTATGTATTTGGTCGTATATTTTGAGCTACAGCGCTTTGAAAAAGCCGTTTTGAAGTGCTCTGGAATGGTTTTTCTAATGTGCGTGACGTCTTGGAAGCATTCAACAGCCCTCATCTGAAGTTTTGATATTTCGTATATGAGCACATTGGAAGCACATTTAATAGTTATGTTAAAAAAAACTTGTATGTATTTCGAACACACTGCAACGCAGTTCAAGAGCCAGGTAGGCGGGAGCCTTCATACCACAGAGTAGGTAAGCACATAGAGACGAAATTACGTGGCGGATTTTTTGATGTAAGCGTACGGATTCACTGATAGGCTGCGCGAGGCTCTAGAAACGAGCCTTGTGTCTGATTGGCTACTGCTGCTGTTCCCCTCTGCACAGCCGACTGGCGGCGCTGCTTGGTGAACGACGTTGCAACGTTTNAGTTATGTTAAAAAAAACTTGTATGTATTTCGAACACACTGCAACGCAGTTCAAGAGCCAGGTAGGCGGGAGCCTTAATCATACCACAGAGTAGGTAAGCACATAGAGACGAAATTACGTGGCGGATTTTTTTATGTAAGCGTACGGATTCACTGATAGGCTGCGCGAGGCTCTAGAAACGAGCCTTGTGTATGATTGGCTACTGCTGCTGTTCCCCTCTGCACAGCCGACTGGCGGCGCTGCTTGGTGAACGACGTTGCAACGTTTNCTGATTGGCTACTGCTGCTGTTCCCCTCTGCACAGCCGACTGGCGGCGCTGCTTGGTGAACGACGTTGCAACGTTTTGCTGGCCAGTAACGGCATTTTGGTGGCGTGTGCGGCTGGAGTTTGCGGTATAAGTGGTTACTTTGCTTCTGCATTTTCAAGTACTTTGTGTCCGTGCGAGTAACGGCGATTCCACACTATTTTACGTAAAAACATGCTTATAGGCTGTTCATGGTAAATTTGACACTTTTGAAAGTNTAACGGCGATTCCACACTATTTTACGTAAAAACATGCTTATAGGCTGTTCATGGTAAATTTGACACTTTTGAAAGTTCTGCTTTGGATCTACTTTTCTTCAGAAATTTTTATTCTTGAGCCATACGTAGATTAAATAATGCTATGGGCTTGCTCATTTTATTAATGTACAGTCCAAGTGATTTAAATTTNTAACGGCGATTCCACACTATTTTACGTAAAAACATGCTTATAGGCTGTTCATGGTAAATTTGACACTTTTGAAAGTCCTGCTTTGGATCTACTTTTCTTCAGAAATGTTTATTATTGAGCCATACGTAGATTAAATAATGCTATGGGCTTGCTCATTTTATTAATGTACAGTCCAAGTGATTTAAATTTTTGGAAATATTTAGGAATGTAAATGTTTTACTATTATGTAAATTCGGGGCCACTGTGGTCTAGTGATTAGACTACTCGCCTTCCACCAAGGCGAACCGGGTTCGATTCCCGATGGGGTCGCCCCCAGATGTTCGCATGTGGGAATCGTGCCGGACGATGCCGCTGGACGGCGGGTTTTCTCGGGGATCTCCCGTTTCCGATGCTCTTGCATTCTGGCGCTGCTTTGTACTCAACTTGCTTCCCCTTCATCGGCTCTCAAGACCTCGATGTTAAGAGCTGCCCAAAACTCTTCACTCACTCACATGTAAATTCGTAATTTAATGTGCCCAGAACTAGGAACAGTAACTTCCGTGGCAATACATTTGAACATTAACTATTTTTATTAATTAGCTACCAACTTAACTAGAAGCTTTTACGCCAGCGTGTACTGTAAAATATATGTATTTATTAACAGTGATTTATTTTAAAGATTTATTTAAAAAGTGCATTCTTTATCGTGAACAGCTTTTAACCGTGTATTTGAACTTTTTTATGAGTGACAGAGCTAGATTTGCTGTAGAACTTTGACACATAACACTGTAGGGTTATCGTTTCGCACGTTGTACGACCGGATGATTACGCCAGTTCATTTTTCTGCTCATTAATGCGATGGGATACTTCATTCTAAATGTCTGTGTGACAGCATAAATATTAATATGTTTAGCCCTGTTATTATGGCTGCTAATATTCGTCGGTTATTTCTAATTGATGAATAAACCATTAATTTACGTAATGAGGTTTGATTTAAGCCCCATACGGCTTCAAATAATTAATTTGTTTGTTGATTTATTTATGACTAGCTGTGCCCGCGGCTCCACTCGCGTGGACTATAGAATTATTGTTTAGGTTTTTTTTAAAATAAAGTTGAATTTTACTTTGTGGTCATATTCTATACTCTATACATATTGTAAAACTCAACGTCTCGGTGAATTAAATGGTAAAAACACTTACTTGTATTTCTATGTTATAGATAAATATATGCTACCACAGAGTTTTTTAAAAGTATTTTTATTCTACACAATTCTGTACTACATGATACTGTTCCATCTTTATTAGTTTAGACAGCGTATTGCAAGAGAGCGCGCTGGTGGAAAAAAATTTCCGACTTGATTCACTATTATCGTTTGTAAGTTTTTTGAGATATTTTATCGCGATAAAAAGCAGCCTATATCATCTTTCAGCCCTCCAACTATTTCTGTGCAAAAAATCACGTCGATCCGTTGCTCCGTTGAGACGTCGTCCCACACTAACAACTTACATTGACGCAGCATTATACCCCGAGCGCTATTTTTACTGAATATTTTTTCCTAACGGAATGATATATTTTTTTAGGATAAAAAGTAGCCTGTCACTTCCCGAACCTCCAACTATCTATGTACAAAATAATCACGTCGATCCNATTTTTTTAGGATAAAAAGTAGCCTGTCACTTCCCGAACCTCCAACTATCTATGTACAAAATAATCACGTCGATCCGTTGCTCCGTTGCGATGCGAAAGAAGGACAAACAGACAAACAAACGAAAACACTTTCGCATTTATAATATTAGTTAGGATTAGGAAAAGCATAATATTCCATTGTTGAAGTATGAACCTATCAGCATATTACTTAGCTTATATTTCTATGCTTAGTTGTTTGATGACTTGAAGTTTTAGACACTTTATGTACCAGTTTAATTCTAAGTATAATGGAAGTATTAATACTATTATACATTTATATTGTATCAAAATATTTTCTTTTAATTAAGCATTCAATTTTTTTATAACTTTCAAAGTTGAAGTTGATTCGTTACCAACTAAATTGGGAGTTTGTGTCAGTGTACACTGTAGCATATTATGTAGTTACGGGAAATTACATTTTCAAAGGTTGATTTCAAATAAATGTGCTTACTTCATCGTGAACAGCCTGTATATACGTTACCAGGTGCTGATTGGCGAACAGTGTTCCGACATGATGCTCATCACTGACGTCATTTGGCTGGCTTGTGCGGCGTGAGTTCGCGGATTAAGTGGCCGTTTCCCCTTTGTATTCGCAAGTACTCTGAGCCAGTATGGACCCTCGCTTCTGCATCCCGAACACCTTAACACCAGATTGAAGCGAACGCATAAAAAGTTTGTTACACAATTTTCAACTCTATGATTGTTTAACGCCTACCCGAAATAAACAGAAATCCCTCACCGACCAACTGGAAATGCTAAACGAGGCGCGTTGTTATTATACACGGAGGAAAAAAAAAACGAGTGGACGTAACGTCACAAATGTGAAGCCGAAAACGGCCCAAGGTAACTACGCCCACCAGCACCAAAACAATCAGACATTTGTGTCGCGACATCTGGCGTGCACGTTTCACCTTCTCTCGTACCTAAGCCATAAATTCTTCTTGGTATTCTATTCTTCGTGTTTTTGAATGAGCGCGCCGACACTCGTGATAATTTGTTCTCGCTCAGTTGCGAAATAGCGTCAGTATAGTCGATGCATAGTCGTTTAAGCAGTTCTGCAATCAACTTTTGAGAAAAAAATTCCCTGCCCGTAAATGCATGGCATGTTAACTAGCTTCTCCAAGTTAATTAGGCAACTTATTAAGAATAGTAGTTCCATGTCAGAGTGTCGCGTTGGAATTGTGATGTTCAAACTTATGATCGATGGATCAATGAATTTGTTTGATTTGTTTAATGTTAGTTTCGTGCACACGAGAGTAAGAATTTACACATTACAATCAAATTTATGTTCCAAACAATTTCATAGTTTCACGCGATCGACGCATTAATAAAGTGAGGGGGTTCATGGTTATGTTAATTTTACGTATAACAGAAGCATAAACGTGGGCAGAAAGGAGATCATAAGCAGGGCTTCCGAAACTATTCAGTTCACCGTGAGCAATCAATATTAATGTCCTCATGCATAGAGGCAAATAACAGAATAAGATAACAGGTAAGGCAAAATAGAATACATCATTTTAATCTTTTGCTGTTTAAATATTGCCTTTTACTGAGTGACCCTTTTTTACGTCTAGCTCAGTGGTTAGGCATTAGCCTCCCGTCTCTTGGATTCTCGGCTCGATCCCTTCCGCTGAGGAGGAGGGAGGGTGGGNGGGCGGGCAGGAACATTTCTGGCGGGGATTCTCATGTGTTCTGCTTCAGATCTACTTGTATGTACATTGTCTATTCTTCTACCAAATGTAAACTTTACATTGCCATGGGCCTAATCGCTATATTCATGCGCTGGTCAAGCGAAACTGTGAAATTATTAGAAAAGTAAATACTTTGCAAATTTGCTTTCTCTTTCGCTGATATGCGTTAAAAACACATAGCAGAAAATTAATTATTTTTGTATTCACAAATTTTTATCCAACACTTGTAATTCAACTTTAAGACATGGGACTACTTTCCCTCCGTCGGTAACAACTTTACTGGGCGCATGCCAGTTACTTTGCCCGTTACAGTATATGCAGGTAAGGGCAGTGGCAATTTTTTAAAGGTGGATTTCAACAGTGACCAATTAACCGTGAACAGCTTAAAGTGTGGCGGATACTGCAATGGTGTGCTTTATCGGGGTTCTCCCGTTTCATCCCTCTTCATTCCATCGCTGTTCCACACTTATGTTATCTCCCACCCGGAACTGCTGGTTCCCCGTTCGTTCGAGTGACTGGCCATTCTAACAGCATCTTTACTGAATTTCAGTTATTGGTATTCCACTCACTGATATCTCTGATTCGTATCTAGAGTGTTGAACTTATTCTGTACCCACATGATCGTATTGTGCTTCTGACTCGTGTTCGAAGGTTATCTGCAATCTACTTCAAAAAAAAATTAATTCGGTGTTTTTAATTTAACTATATCGACAGAAAGTGTAGATTTGCTCGTTTATCGTTGCATAACTATTCATGAATCAGGAACAAATACATAGCACATCTGATATATAATCTAAACTGCTTGAAAACTTTCCATGATTTCCCAATTTACCTTATAATCGTAAAGGAGTATAGCATATCCAAATTTGGCTAACGAAGGTTGCGGAATCTCAATTGAATAATTTTTAGCATTATAAAATCACTAAGCTATTGTCTGTAGGCTAATGTCACCAATGGGTTTTGTGATATTCCTTGTTGACGAGCATTGTTCTAGAGTTGAGAAAAATCAAGTGCAGATATAGTTAACTTCGTGCATTGCAGGAGCGATTCAGCTTCCATCGCTGGACATAAGGATTTTTTTTAAGGCACCACTAGTGGAAAATCACACAAAAACATTAGCATAAAAAATTCCGCCAAATGGTAACTTAGATTAATAAACATTTTTATCTGGGTAAACTGTCTTAAAAACATTATTTTTAGAGCGTTATTTGTTTTATAATTTGCCTGAAGTATTGCAAGATTATTAAACTTGGTGTTAGAAACTCCATGTTTCGTGGCCTTCTCATAATCATACAACTCGTGAAACTGCTATACGCAGAATTATTTGCTTCAAGTCATTTTTTTCTTCCTTGTGAGGGTGNAATTACAAAATAGCTGGGGATTTGTTGTGTTGTGGCGCGCGATGCCGCTGGGAGTTCCAATGAAGCCGGCCGTCTGTGTATGCTCAGTGACAGCGCGCCTTCTACTACGTCATCGCTCTGGAATCTCGCATCGTCCTCCCGAATCTTTCATCCGGAATGTTCTGCTGGATAATGGGGTTCACGCGCAGAACTGGGCAAAATTTTATGCGAATTCGAGTGTCCTTCAGTGGCTCCGTACTTCACAAAAATATCGAAAAGAAAAACAGCGGTAACTAGAAATATAATCTCAAAAATATATTTAAATAGCTCTTTAATATATTTTGTANCAATGAAGCCGGCCGTCTGTGTATGCTCAGTGACAGCGCGCCTTCTACTACGTCATCGCTCTGGAATCTCGCATCGACCTCCCGAATCTTTCATCCGGAATGTTCTGCTGGATAATGGGGTTCACGCGCAGAACTGGGCAAAATTTTATGCGAATTCGAGTGTCCTTCAGTGGCTCCGTACTTCACAAAAATACTCGAAAAGAAAAACAGCGGTAACTAGAAATATAATCTCAAAAATATATTTAAATAGCTCTTTAATATATTTTGTAAATATTTAGAAATTATGTTATCTTTTTCATTAGAAAACTCTTGGGAAAATTTATTTTACCAAATATGCCCACATATTTTGTTCTTATCACGATATTTTTTAGTGAACGCATATTATTTTGTGTTGTGTGGACGATTGCCAACCTTACAAATTTTAACACTACTGTTAGAAAAATTATGTTGGTTGCACGATGTTTTGCCAAGAAANTAGTGAACGCATATTATTTTGTGTTGTGTAGACGATTGCCAACCTTACAAATTTTAACACTACTGTTAGAAAAATTATGTTGGTTGCACGATGTTTTGCCAAGAAAAATATACATTTTAACAAGCAACAGTACGTTTTCCAGCGAGAAACCAACTCATGACTAAGCTTAACCGAGTCTGCAAAATGATACCAAAGAGACAACACACTCACTTTAATAATATTCTGCATAAGAACTATTTCTTACTNTTGGAACTATTTCTTATTAGGCATTGCCAACATACCCTTTTAATCACTGTATTTTATTCATATTAATTATGAATGAAATGTTATCATAAATAAAATTAAAGCAAAAGTTCAATTTAAACTTAAATAAGGCACTCTTTACGTTAACAAAAGTATAATACGCTTGTGACACACGCAATATTTTGAAAATAACCAAACTCTTCACATATGCGATGATTTTTCAAAGGTTAGATTCAAAAAGTGTGAAGAAACCGTGAATAGACTATATCCGGAAATTCCAAGGATTCCTTTGGCGAAAAGCTAGACCCAACAGTCCTTTGTGTTATTGAGTATCTGTTAGTTGTTCAATGGTTGATTATCCAGCTTTATTCCCAGAAAAGTTAGCTCGGGATCAGGTATTCTTTTTCTTTTTGATTAGTTACTGGCTCGAATTCGTCCAGGGCGTGGCCTACAAACTGCGATCTAATTGAAAAAGAAAGTCAAAGTACACGTGTTTGATGTCTAGGTTGTCCTCAAATGAATTAGCGAAAATTTCCCGCTCTCTAGTCGTAAGTCAGATACCCGCGACACAAATTTGAGGTGGAATGTGGTGTTGCTTCTTTTAACGGGCCCGTGTTTTCGAAACGAATCGATTTACAAGCTGGTCATGGTAAATCTAGCACCTTTTTAATCAACCTATAAAAAAAATCACTGCACTAAGAAAAAAGTATGGTTGTCGGAACCATTTAGATTGTTAAAAACATGGACAGCCATCTGATGGTTTGTACGTACCATGTAAATATTGTTAGCATACATAGTAATACTAACAGAACTGTTTGTTGTATTCCTGTCTGTGATTGTATTTGCTACAGTACGTTTGGTTGCTGCAGCGTGAGACTGTGTTCCTATTACATAGTATCTCCAACAGAGCAATTGCAACAATATTTGGATTGTTCCCACAACACCCAATATTGTAATAACCTAACAGAATATTCAGTTGGTGCTAGCCTCAAACCCCAATGCAGAACTGTTCAGAACTAACAGAAAAACTTTGTTAGGTCGTTAGGATTGTCGTAGGAACAATTCAAATACTGTTGAAGTTGTTTGTTGGTGGTACTACCTGTTTTGTAGTAGGAACGCAGTGCTCTGCTGTAGCAGCCATACGGTTTACTGCTACGGCCCTATCATTTTGTGGCGTTGTAATAACATAGAAGTATACTGTACGTCCCTCGACAACTTCAAAAATCCTGCACATATGTTTTCGTACCTAAATTATTATTGCATAAACGCAAGTTTTTAACAATTTTCACTTAAAAAAAAACACACATTCGAAATTGAAGTNTACGGCCCTATCATTTTGTGGCGTTGTAATAACATAGAAGTATACTGTACGTCCCTCGACAACTTCAAAAATCCTGCACATATGTTTTCGCACCTAAATTATTATTGCATAAACGCAAGTTTTTAACAATTTTCACTTAAAAAAAAACACACATTCGAAATTGAAGTAGAAAACTAAAACTTGTCGTCGGGCGTAATTTTTTAAAATAGTATTCCTAGGTAGTATTTTTTTTACACAAGTGGAACATTATCTAATAATAAATTTTTTCCTGAAATTTTGCGCACCGTTTGGCGATTGTTCGCGGTTATTTCAGCACTTAGGAAATCAACCTTTGAAAAATGTTACTATCCCTACTTTCATGTATATTTACGGGTACACCGATTGGCATGCACCCAGTAAAGTTGGTGACGATGGAGGGAAAGTACTTTCATGCCTTGACGTTGAATTATAACTCTTAGGTAAACATATTTAGATGGATACCCACAATTCATGATGTGTGTGTTCCTATTTTAAATGTTAGATGGTTCCTACAACCAGCGACGTGCGGTGAAGTGTTGCAATGTTAGCTGGTGCTAGCTCAGTGCTGTACACACTCGGGGCACGCAAAAGTAACAAGAGTGGAGTCGGGATATAAGTACATCTATTGCGGCCACTTACGAGAAAGCAGCGAGGCACCCATTACACACGCGCTGTGACGTCAACTCCACTACTACGTTTAAGTGGTCGATGTGTAAAATAGCAAATTATTAGGTATAGCACAGAGCAAAACACAGCTTACCTTGCAACATTTCACCACACGCCGCTGCCTAAAACCATATTATTTTCTCAATGTGTCTTACTGCATCATATGCTATCGTACACACTAGAAAGGAGGGTGCCAGTTAAGTTGGCAGCGAATTAGGTAAAATAGTTCCAAGTCTTTACGTTGAATTGCAAGTGTGATGGTCACAATTATGCATTTCAAGTGGTTTTTCCTACATACACTTTAGAATACGGACTGGCATCTTTAACATATTTACGTCCTTACCATTCCACGTTTTCACTTGGGTGACGCATGCATAAAGCGATAAGATCCACGACAGTGTAAATTTTACATATGGAGGAAGAATACAAAATTAAGAGAAAAGTAGATCTTAAGCAGGGATTTTATAGACGGTTGACGATAAATTGAGCACTTTTGAAATCAACCTTTGAAAGATGTCACTGCCCCCCCCCCCCCNCGATATGTATTTTAACGGGCAACCTGAGTGGAATACCCCCAGTAGAGTTAGTAACGGATGGAGTGATAGTAGCTCCACGTCTTAACGTTAAGTTAAGAGTTTTAGGTAAGCATTTGTAAATAATGAAATTATTTTGCTTTGTTTTCTTAATGCACATAAATGTAATAATTAGCAAAGTTGTGAAATATTTTCTTTTTTGATTACTTCACAGTTTCACCGGACCGACGCATGAATAAAACGATGATGCCCATGACAGTATTAATTTAGCATATGGTGGAAGTATACACAACGTGTATACAAGTATATTTTAAGTAGGGCTTTCAAAAGTGCTCAGTTTACCGCGAACAGCCTTTGAAAGTGATCGCTATAATGTGAAGTGCCCCTGAACAAGGAAATGGGTATCACGTAGGCAGAATGCCTAAGTATGCACACGCACAAAAAAAAACAGCGCGTGCACGTGTCATTTCCCCAGTGCACAAACACATTCGTTTGTTATTTCCGGAAGATTATCGGCGAACGTGCACGCAAAGAAGTCACGCTCGCGTGGCGAGCAGGCCAGCCGTTGACGGTTCCCCGGCCAACCTCTGGCGTGATTTAGCTGACGAGCACTGATCATGCTCGTAAAAGGGCTGAGGACGTGCCAGACAAACTGTCGTCCTACGAGACAAGTAATACATGTTTTCTACATTCACTGAGTGAGTGTAGCGGTTTTGACCACTGCTGCTCCTCCTGTACTTGAGCCCTAGGGTAAAACAGGAAACATCCTTCTGAGCAGTATAATGGAGAGTGCACCTCAGGATTTATCATAAACATTCAGGCTTGTGTTAAGACCACTTCAGGCTGTGCAAAAAAATGTGTCGAAGTCTAACTTGATCCCCCCCCCCCTCTTCTCCCCAAACGATAACTGAAATTTGCAGGCCGCTTAACTTACCACCACTGCATTCTGACTATACAAATTTCACGGTAAACTGAGCACTTTTGAAAGCTCTGCTTAAGATCTACTTGTACGGACATTGTGTATTCTTCCACCACATCTAAAATTAACTTTGCCTTGTCCCTTTTACTCATGCGTCGATGAGATGAGACCGTGAAATTATTAGAAAAATCAATAATTTACAAATATACCAATTAAATTTATATGCATTAAAATAGAAAGAATAATAAATCATTTCAGTATTCACAAATGTTCACCTAACAGTTATAATTCAACGTCAAGCCATGAAAGTACTTTCCCTCCATCTTCGCCAACTTTACTGGGTGCATGCCAATCGGTGTGCCCGTAAATATACATGCAAGTAGGGATAGTGACATTTTTCAAAGGTTGATTGCATAAGTGCTGAAATAACCGCGAACAGCCAAAGGTCGCCGAACGGTGCGCAAAGTTTCAGGAAAGAAATTCTTATTTAATAGTGTTCCACTTGGGTAAAAAAATACCACCTAGGAATATTATTGAAAAAAAAAATCATGCTCGACGACAAGTTTTAGTTTTCTACTTCAATTTCGAATGTATATATTTTTTAAAAGTGAGAATGGTTAAAGCCAGTGTTTATACAATAATTCTTTAGGTACTAAAACATCTGTGCAGGGTTTTTTAAGTTGTCGAGGGACGTGCAGTATAATTCTATGTCATTACTACGCCACAAAATGATAGGGCCGTAGCAGTAAATCTCAAGAGGCCAATTGCCGATGTAAAGACCGCACGCTAGTTCAGTGCCAATGCACATAGAGGCGATGAAGCATTTAATGAGCGTGCCTGGGTCNCGATGTAAAGACCGCACGCTAGTTCAGTGCCAATGCACATAGAGGCGATGAAGCATTTAATGAGCGTGCCTGGGTCGCCCGTAGCCAACCCGCGGTTTTTAGGTCTCAGACGCGCAAAATACATCCAGTCGTGGGTACACGCTGCACTAATTCAAGAGGTTATAGTTTGGAGTGCCTACGAATTTCGTTTTTACTCGCTTCTTACTTGATTATTCAATAATTTGGGATAGCTACTATAAAAGGTTGGTCCTTTTAGCTACAGAATTTAATTAATTTTACAGTAAGTTTTCTCATCGTAAGAATGCCAGTGTAGGTAAATTTGACTATAATCTTGTAGACTATTCAGTTAAGAAAATAATTGAAAGACAAATTCTGATCTTGTTATTATTTTGTTTGGAAATCTAGCACCAAGGGGCGTGCAGTAAGGAACCATCCCAGGACTCGCCTGGCAACCAAGGAAAACAGAAATCAGGGTGGTTAGGTCGGGAACCGNGTGCAGTAAGGAACCATCCCAGGACTCGCCTGGCAACCAAGGAAAACAGAAATCAGGGTGGTTAGGTCGGGAACCGAACCCAGGTCGTCTTGAATATGAGTCAAGTGGATCATCACTGCCCTACCTCACTCGCTCATCAAGCTAGAAGTTTTTGGACCTGGCCACAAGCCGCCAATTAGGAAAACACATGGCAAAAAGTTAGACCTTTAAGGCACCACACACGTAAAATTAGGGAGGTTTTAGACGATGTGGTAAACGAATAATGGGTTCAGCCATCACCCTGTGGGAAGGGAGGTTATTGGTGTGGCTGGCAGTTAGGGGATGGAGGTGGAAGGGGTAGTTCCTCCAGCCTGAGAGCTGCTGCTGACAGACGGCAGGAAATTAATTTGCGAGGTCGGTTGGGAAACCCCCCTCCCGGCCTTTCAGCAACACTATTCGGCCCTTTGCTTCGTCATAGGGCAGGGGCGCCAACCCCCCAAGAGACCATTACTGCTGTCACGGACAATGGGGAACCGGCCGGCATAAAAGGCCGGATTTAAGTGAAGTTACGAACCCGGGCGATGCAAGTATGTTATCACCCAGGAAATAGGGTGGAAGCCAATATTATTAGGTTTGTTTCGGAGTAGACTGTACATTTTCTGATTTTATTTTTTATGAAACTCAGTGGCTGCGGACATATATTATAGAGTTAGCATTCATTCGAGTAAATTAGTAGGAGGGGAGGGAGGTTCTGACAAGATTATCAACTGACAAAAAGTAATTGACAACAAAATTACACATCGAGAAACATTAATTTTAGTTTATTTCTTAGTAACGACCAATATTAATTCCTAAGAGGCCCCACAAAGACAGTTTACGTCTCTAATGAAAGACACTGTTACGTGCTCGCTGCTTCGCATCCCGCGTGAGCGAGTGGAAGTGAAGGACTGCAGTAATATGATAGTGAGCGGCCTATCATAAAGGACGCCGCTGCACACGTCGATCAACTTATCGCAGCTCACGCCTCGCTGACCCTGAGAAGCTTATATCCCTCCATTTATCACGCACGAATGTCGTCGTCATCACCATTACTTTTCCCAGAACATATTGGATTGCCGAGAACGTTCTAGACGTCACCTACCTCAGATATAAATACCACATGCGGGCCTCTGAGTGGGAGTGATTAAGATTCGAGGGTTTGGCGTTTCGTGCTATCTTAAGCGACATTTGGGCGATTCCGGAACGGCGAAGGACGACTGCAGCGATCTGCGGGAGTGCGTCGGCGAGCCTGTGTGCAGTGAAGAGTGGGACTGATCTGCGGGACTGTGGACTGGATGCGTGAGTGAAAAGACATTCGGGACGATGTAAATAGACACAGGCAGTTTTATCTAAACGTGTGGAAATAATTGGAGCAATTTAAGAGACATTAGCAAGAGTAAATACTGTGATAAAGACTTTAATTGAAATGGAGAGAGTAATTAAATATTACACTCTATAATAATAAGAGTTAATAGGATCCTCAGACTGGTAAATAACTTATGTTTGACTATTTGTAGCATTGAGAATAAATATAATTATTGAAATAAGTTTTTTTTTATTAAGACCTCCATCCTTCACGTACTAGGATACGCTCCTCAGGCGCCCCAAGTATGAATATTAACATATGCGTAAGTACGGGTTGGGACTCGAACCCTTGACCTTTTCTTTGGTCAGTAGGTAACCTGGTAGCCACGCCACTTGATGCAAGTCCGTTAGTTTGTTACGCTAGTAGAATTTGGTGTTCTCGTATCTCTGTTCACGTTTCCGGTTTTATTTCTAACCCGTAGCGGCTTGCACAATAATATGCAACTAAAACCGGTACGTATCACAATAGTTTACTGTGAATTTGTAATTGAAAACTTGCGTAATTAGTAATTTGAGAACTTAGGAATATATTAGTATAAATCCTCTATAATACCTCTTCTGACAGTTATAGATGAATGCTGTCATAAAACTGTCTCAGGTTGGATTTTTTAACAAAGAATCAACCTATGAAATACGATTCCAGTCCCCCCTTCCAGTCTTTTTCCGTAGGCTACATAATGCTTTCGATGATGTTGATAAGTATTGAAAAGCCTGACTTTATTCATTATTCACGCTTTCAGAGATATGCGTTTTTATAGTCCATTCACAGTTACTTCGCACTTTGAAGCCCTGCTAAAGGTCTACTTCTGGTTACCGATAACTAGAGACAGGAAAATGTCGCGTTTTGAACGACCCGAAGGCTAGCCTCCAATGTCCTTGTACTTTCGAGCATCAGTTTTCTGTTCATCGGCTGCCGTCCCAGTGTGTAGTCAGATCAGGTTGCAAGGGATTCGGTGCTTGTTTCCGTGCAGGCTTATTATTGGCTCGGAATTCACCTGGGCATTTCTGATAGGTTTTCTCGGGGTACCACTGTGGTGTACAGTTGCATTACAGTCGCCATGGGATCAAACCATTTTCTGAAAAATAGTAGGACTAGGCTTGGCTTGCCCAAGTAAGTTGTCTACTGCGAAGCGAGNGTCCTAAAATGAATTCGCAAAATTTTCCAGTCCGTACCGATTACGTATCCTTTCGCTACATGTAAATATAAAAACCCTGCCATGTGACTTATACGTTTTAACGGTCAATTTTTTTGTTTGCCGTTTTCAGCTTTTCAAAGAATTGTCACATTTGAAAAAACCATTTCGTACGAATATTCACAATTTAGTCTTAAAATCATATTCAGGTCAGCATTGTGACTTTTTAACAATTTCTGTCGATAATTCTTACTGTTATGATTTTACATAGTCAACATTTTTGTTATACACTACATAGAATATTACACGCAATACACTTTAATATTTTGGCGCAACTTTTTTGAACCCTATTACAACTTTACTGTGGGGGAAAGAACTGCAGTATCTAACCTCTTGTTTTCTATATGCGTATGGTTATTTAGTTAAAAGGACGGACGCAGTTGGAATAAATATTAAAACTAAGGAGCAACCAGGCCAGCAAAACTACAGTAAATTCAAGCACGCAACTCGTGTCGCTTATTTTTGTACGTAGCAGTGACAAACTTAAAATATAGCGGTGAACATGCACACAACAAACAGGCCTACCGTAACCTTTATTCCGTTCATTTTTATTTGCATAGGTACCTAGCTTTACTAGGTTTATTTAATTATTTATTTAAAGTTTTCTTGCTTGGCTTAGTATTTTGTTGGTATTGTGGCAAGCATTAAGATCACAGAAACTTAAGTGCGTTACACAAGTGTGTTTCAAACACACACATAGGGCAAAGTTACGAAGTTGTAATAAATAAACAGACATGAAATTAAAAAAATCGATTTCGTCATAAAAACAGTTTACGGTTAATACTTACAAATTTCGCATGTCCAATATTTGCAATCACACACACCGGGCCAGTGTAACGACCCGGACGCAGCCACACCATTTCACATGCAGCAATTATGGCACATGTTCCAGTATATTAATTACTTCCATGGAAACACTAATGTAACACAACATAGTAAGTTGCCCAAGTAAGTTTAAAAAACACAATGTACACAAATTTGATGTGGTAATTTGAAGTATTTTTCGGAGTAAGAAAAATTAACGCTTCGTTCAGCAACAGCAATATGCCATGCCATGTCGCCACTGCCAGTCGCCACTTCTGCCAACTTCGGATTTGGAACCTTCCCGCTATCACATCTAAATATATTAAAATAAGTATTCAAACATTAAAATCTCTTTTCAGTTGTAATATAAAATTTCAAAAATCATTATTTTTGCTATACTAAGTATTAAATATGTTAAAATTGTAAGCATGTTTAATTTTCCTGTTACTACTAGCGGTGGGAATCTTCCCGAGAGACAGAGAGAGAGAGAGAGAGAGAGAGAGAGAGAGAGGGGGAGAGAGAGAGAGCGAGAGCTATAAGCTCCGCTCCGCCGACAGCCATTGCAGTTTCTTCCTCGGTCTAAAAAAACACCATATCACTAGGCCCTACGCACCCTATTCTGCGCTGATATTTTTAACTGTAACAATGAAATATGTTTCCATCAGAGCTACCTAAAAATTTAAATATTTCAATGGGCAATGTTTAATTTACACATTGCATACCGAAAAACTTGGTTAAAATAATATTTTAACTGTGATCTATTTCTACTAGCCGTTGCCAAAACATCGCTGCTCTCACTGTTTTTAATTCATATTGAATACGAAATAAATATTATATATTATATAAGAAGATTCTTAGTTAAAGTTTCATTTATTCAAAAATATAATACTTTTAAAATTAATCAGTGTTATATACTTGTGGTGTACAAGTTATTTAAAAAACAGGTTTACATATTACTCCTAGGGTGATTTTTCAAAGATTTGTTTCAAAACATCCGAAGAAACCGCGAATGGTCTATATTCTAAACCATTTCTTCCCTTGCAAAATGTGAATCTTCATTTTGTAGATTATTGTGGCTTTCCGTCCTCGTGTTGGACGTAAGTAATATATTTTGTGCTTCCTGCTCTAAAGACTTCTTACGAGCCGCTGATGGTCCTTGTTTTACAAATACTGCAGCTTTCCCCTGTCCGTTTTTCATTCGTATCTGATAAACCCGCATTGCTGCAGCATTAAAAATTATTCTGATACAAAAAATGGTACTTAATTGTTGCATATTAAAACATAAATACCAGGACTGGCGAAAAAAAATTTCTAGTATTTTTCTATAGTAAACGTGACCTTAATACGCAGGAACATAATAGTAGTAGTAGTAATTTAAACGAGGGGAATGTTTAAAAAAAAAACATGTTTCTCTTCTTGCTCCACGAGTTTTTAAATGTTTGGTATTCTACCTCAAGAGATTTTATTTATTACTCGGATGTTAAAAGGAGACATTATTCACCGAAACGTAATATTACCTATATGACTGAGATGTCGAAATAAATTAAATTTAACCTATACCTAAAGTTTAGTAGCCCTCCTTCCATTGCCCAAATTCACTATAAGATAGTACCAACTAAGTTAGAAATAAACAAAACAGGAGTACTCTCTCTGAAACTCAAAATATTACTGCAAACCTGATAAAAATATTAATATGCACAAAAAATTCACATACTAATTAAATTACTTGAATACAAGTGATCCAGTAGTCAAGTTAAATAAAAATTGGGGCCGAGGGGAGACCACAAAGAGAGAGGACATATAAGAGCGAATTATTTCACCATAAAAAAAAAATAAGGTATGCTATTCGACGCAGGACAATGGCGACAACACACACATGAAAAATTCCCTCACCAATACACTTGAAAAATTAACATTAGCAAAATTAATCTAACAGAAAAAATGTGCATCAATGACAGAGATGAATTGAATAAAAACGACTCAAGAAATGTAAAATAAAAACCACGACCTCAGTTATAATGTCGCCATCAAAGGTAACAGACGAAAATGCTCACTCATAATGAGAAGAGGAGAACGAGTTTGAGTTTCGAACCATTGCGCGCTGACGAATTACACAGGTTTCATTCGAATAGTGTTGAACTTGCAGTTGGTGATCGCCGGTCAAGTTATAATTGTCCGCCGGTTGAGTCAGTCAGTCCTGAGCACTGTTACCTAACAGCTGGAGTGTTATAATTCGCAGTAATGAAACGATAACATTTACTGTAATACCAACACTGGTTTGGTCTCTCTCGTATGCACCCGTGGACTTGGTCAGTCTTGGAAAGCAACGAGAAACTATCCCAAAGGGCGTATAGTGATATGCTGTATATTGTGTATGGTCAGTAACACGGAATTATGCGTGTATATGTAATGAACATCTCTTATAATATGCATGATTCCACTCATAGTCTACCTTTTAATCAAGACGCACTCGGTTCGATACTTTTCTGTCCCGATTTAACTTCGAAACAAAGTTATCGCGGCATCACCGGGGCCGGATTTAGACATACTGTAGTCCTAGACCGTGTGTTTTACGCCCCCACGCCTGTACCACACCTCTATACACACATGTATGGCATATTAGTGTACATTAGTTTTAGGGCGCACTTTCTTCTGTGTGGGGCCGCCGTGGTTGAGCGGTTAGAAAGCTCGCCTCCCACCAAGGCGAACTGGGCTCGATTCCCGGCAGGGTCACTCCGGATTTTCGCAATTGGGGATCGTGCCAGACGCTGCCGCTGGTCGGCAGGTTTTTCTTACGGATCTCCCGTTTCCCCCGCCTTAGCATTCCGGTGCTGCTCCATTCTCACCTCATTTCACCCTCATCGGCTCTCAAGACCTCGTTGTTAATAGTCCCCCCCTTTTTTTTCTCATTCTCAACTGAACTCAACTCAACTCAATTTTTTTCTCTGCGATGTTATAGGTCACATCATCGTTGTCTATTTCTTTAAATATGTCCGCGTCGATGTGAAATTAGAAACATCATGCAGTCTGTCTTAGCCTGCTGTTGACCGTATGTATTAGTTTTAACTCCCTTTATTCGCTGTGAACCAGAGTGTGCTTAATAAGCAGGTTATGATTGCAAAAACCCACCCAACCGTCCCGCAGCTGTAGAAGCTTCCTCCCTAGGTAACTGCCTAGGTCGCCTAGTCCTAAATCTGGCCCTGGGCAGTGCTTTGAGGCTTTATTGACATACCGCAAGTAAGGATTAACATGCAATAATAAAGTAATGAAAAAAACAGGCTATTATAATACCCTTATTGTCTCATTCGTAGAGACCTGAAAAATTCGCGAGTTCAACGACCTGCAGGCTGAACTCTACAGTCGTATATACAAATATGCCGATGTCAACTGCACATTGGATGTCTGCTGTCACAGTGGAAGGCGACGATTGGGCCATCGTTCTCTAGGATGTGTCAAACACCGTGTGGTCGAATGGCTGAAGTTATATAAACACACATGTTTTGAATTCTAGCNCGTTCTCTAGGATGTGTCAAACACCGTGTGGTCGAATGGCTGAAGTTATATAAACACACATGTTTTGAATTCTAGCTTGTACCAAAATGAATCAGCGAATTTTTCAGGTCTCTACTCATTCGTAAAACAATGTTTTAGCTTGTTGATCCAAATATGCGGGATGGCAAAAATGATTAACGTAAATTGAACTCGTCAGTGCATTGCCCGTTTTGCCGCACGCAAGCTTAAACTAACGTTAATGATAGAATGAAGAGATTAATTGTAGTCCGTATTTTTGTTATTCGCGTGGAGTAGGTAATTTCTGAAAATATTNTAATGATAGAATGAAGAGATTAATTGTAGTCCGTATTTTTGTTATTCGCGTGGAGTAGGTAATTTCTGAAAATATTTTAGAGGAAGCAGCTTGTAATTCACGTGAAAAATCGCGTCGGGAGGCCCGGTAACGAAGCCGAGCGAACGTGCCGGGAGCCAGCGTGTTGGGGCGGTTATGGTGTGTGGATGAATACCGCACCTTACCGCCGTGCTACCTCCACGGGGAAGGTATGGTGGTTGGAATTCAGCCCAGCACGTACGTGTCTGCCGCGCCCGAAACGCTTGCCGCTACCCGCAGGAACTGTGATTCCATTAAACTGGCAGAGGGAGGAGAGAGTGCGGCCCGAGCGGAATTTGCTAATGACGTTCGTGCATTGGACGTGTTTAACCAATGCTTTGCGAGAGCAGTTGGTTTGGAGAGGGGGGGGGGGACTAGAGCTCACAAACTTCCGTCTGCGGCTCTGACGTCACCACCGGAAGGCACGCGTAATCCCCTGCGTGACTTTTGGCTCCAGTAAACATCGTCGCTCGTTTATTTACATAGCCTGCAGCTATAGTCTATTCTCATTATTTTCACTTTTTGAATCAAATATTTGAATAATCACCGTATATGACGCGTTTAGTTGTTTCCTAAATACAGTATGTTGAAGCATTTAGTTGTTTCCTAAATACAGTATGTTGAAGCATTTGCTACTTCTGTTAGCATAATTGTATCTTATTTTTTGGTTGAATTGGGATTTAACTAATATTTTACGAGTAAATTATGATATTTAATTTATAATTAATATGAACAAAAACAGGGAAAATACAGGTGTGTTTGTAACGCCTAGTAAGAAATAGTTCTAATGCACGATATTATTAAATAGAGTGCGCATGAATACTGTGCGTTGTCCCTTTGGTGTAATTTTATAGACTTAGTTAAGTTTTGAGTCCATGAGGCGGAAAAATATCCTGAAAGAAGGACTTTAGCAGGGCTTCAGAAAGTTGGAAGTAACCGTGAGTGATGTATAGCTGCAGAACGATCTCAGTTTCATGTGTGAGTCAGGGAAGAGGCATAGACTGCGTCGGCTTTGTCAGGGAAGGTCTAAAAAAAAAAAAATTGTGGGGAAAATTAAAGGTTTGAATGTGTCGGTGACACGGTCATGGTTTTACGCGAATGCTTCTGCGTTAGCGGGCGATATTTACTTTGGGACGTGGGAATGAAATGTAAGTAACAAAGCTACTTGGCTTCTGTTGCTTAAAACGACAGATCTAGACGAGGCCTTTCGTTCGGCACCATAATCAGCGCGTTAGTGCATCGCGGGATATACTGCCCGGAAGTTTTCTCCCACGCCCAAAATGGCCGCTGGTCGCCGTGGGCCCCCTACTTGTGCCTCGTGCAAGCATGGCGCCAGTTGAAGGTCATGCTTGCATTGTAGCATTTTAGTCATGTGCCCGATAGAACGCGACCACGTTTATTCGAGTAATGCTGTTAGCCACCACTGTAGTGTGGGAATGCGTCATCCTGCAGACGTTACATCGCCGTTTCTGTACTGGTGCTCTGTGTGTCGGTCTGATTTTGAATACGCAATCACGTCAAAACCACGTCCAAGAAGAGGCTAATCTGGTCGTGATCTAGCCCGTACCACTGACTTATCCCGAATGTGAATAAATGAATCAATCCTTTCACAGCATAACTTAACACCATTATTTATTTGGGTATTTTAAGAAAAATATATTACCTTTACGTGGATAAATAGTATGACAGTTGGGTATAACGTTTTGAATATCTGAGTGGTGTATCATAGATCCCGGATTGGATTCCTACCTGGATAGGGAATTTTTTATGTGAGGAAAATTTCCTTCTTGTATTCGGCCGTCGGGCAGAACACATTTTATTGAGCACTAATTCTTCTGAGATGATATAAATGTGTAAATAACACCCTTTACCTAAACCTTACCTTGAATATGAATGGAGAGGGGAGTTGAGTGGAGAGATTTGGGCGTCTCGAGGTCTTGAGAGCCGATGAGGGTTAAGTCATGTGAGTTATGGAGCAGCACCGGAATGCATGGGTGGGGGAAACGGTACAGATCCCGAGAAAACCCGGCTACCAGTGGTATCGTCCGGCACAATTCCCATTTGCGAAAACCTGGTAGCGACCCCACCGGGAATAGAACCCGGTTCACCTGGGTGGGATGCGAGAAGTCTACACCATCGCGGCCCTCTTACTGTAAATTTGTCCTCCTCTTTCCAGGATATTCTTAATGTGCTCATCTATTAAAATACACTATTGGGAGCATAACGTAAACCGGGATTACTTTGCACATGCTGGGGTAAATTTGCACCTTGGTGCCATTCGGTGAAGGGGTAGCCAACATTACCTGGATAGATAACATTTACATTTTAAAATACCCAGCTATAATTCTCCGTTTCTTTTCAAATGGCACCAGAGCAGCGCAAAGTTACCCCAGTAGGTGCAAAGTAACCCCAGTTTACGGTAAAGTTTCTGTCTCGTGTAGTGTATGTTTGCTGAATAAATTGTGGTGAAGCACGAAACTGCTATTGCGGCTCCCAGATTTGTGATTATGCTAACTAAGGGTATCCTTTCCTCAGGTGACGTAATCTGAAACCAAATTATTTAATTATTTTTGAAGTAGCTATTAAGTATTTGGTAGGCACTGTCAGAACTGAATTTTATTAAGTCAAGCAAACTTCTCGGTGTGTCGACGTCAAGGTGACTGACGACAGAGTGGAGTAGTTTCCCTCTTCCTGCAGTCGGGTAACGCCTGTAACGAAGTCAGAGCAGCCTGTGCTTGCGATGCCAGCGCGCCGCCGCTCCCACACTCCGCCACTAGGCGCTCTATGGTAATTGCATGGAACATCCATTAACAGCGCATATGGCGAACTTCCCGTGGCTGCGGGGACATGCAGTGCTGCCAACCTGGCGTGTGGGCGAGGAATAACAGCTTCCCTGGCGAGGCGGCGGGGATTATCCACTGCAGTGAGTTGTCAATACCGCAGCCCGGCGGCGTCCGAGGCTTTGTCATTTTGCCATTATTTCAGGAAGACTAATGAGGCACATTTTATTTGGGTTTTGATGCAGTTTTGTATTTCAACGTTTATTTCTGGGCAGTTTTCCCGTGCGTGAGATTCAGTGCATGGACGCCGTAGAAATGAACAAACCAGTGTGCTTAGATTTGTAACAAGGCACACTCAAGAAGCGGTTAAAAATTGAGGCAACGGTGTAATTTATCTTATTTAGTAATAAACGGAAATGAAATCGTAGGTGACCAACTTTTTGTATGGTCGTTTATGTCACCGTAAAAAAAAAAAGATCACTTTTTTTAATCAAAATCGCAAATAGAAGTGCCTGTTCCGCGATTATAAGCAAAAAGCACCTCGTTCAGAAGTACTTTCTAAAATTATATTTTCTCATAACAACTCAACTATCTGAGCCTATTTTGACCACTTAGTATTCCGAGTATTAAAAAATCTAGATATGCAGTATATATATATATATATATATATATATAAAAGGTCTGTATATATGTGCATAAGTATACTTATTGAATAGCTGACTTCCACAAGTCCTTGTAAGTTTTTGAATCTCCCAGAATAAATTTGCTTTGAAGCATAAACATGCAGCATGAAGACAACAAAATTGGTCAATAAACTTCCTTGTAATATAAATAATTGTCTAATGTCAGTGTTGGTGATAATAGGAAATAATGTTTGAAACAATATCAATATTTTTTTAGTATATCACGCTTCATTCTACAGGTTAAGTGTATTATTATTTATTGGTAAGGCATTACAGACGCATGCATGGTTGTAATAATGCGTATAGTGAGCATTTCGTCGAAGTCTACCTTCACACAGATCATTTCACGCAAAGAATCTGCTGAATGAATGTGTTAATCAGAAAACACGACCCAAAAAAATGCAATTCTCTTTATAGGTCATTTTCTTTCGCCGTACAACCAATCCAGGGTCCTGTAAAATTTACTATTTATTCATCAGTAGTTGCTTTCGTATTGCGCGTTTGATCATCTTTTGTATTACTCCGGGGAGTGTGACATGTATGTATGAAAAAGTTTATTCTCGACTTATGCTTGCGAGACCACAATTAAAATGAAGGGTAACCCACTTGCAAAAATGAAGTAATCGCAGTAACTCAAGATTATTTTGTACTCCCAGAATGAAATGAGATTTAGTATAGTATTAATACTCCACGACGAGTCTTAAAAATGTCATTTCTGGTAATGGTGTAACAGTTTCAGACAACACGATATTTGTACCTAAGCGTAAGCCTACGTTTGTATTTTCTGTCCGTGTAATCCGAAAAATTAGCAAAATTTTGACTTGTATTTACAAATATTTTTCAGTCAAAAATATATTTCCTGAGAATAGATTTTTTTCTATATTTGACCACAAATTCTGCTTTCTTCGACAGTAATATAAATTAAATACCTTTGAGCAGTACCCAACTGTTTTGTTTGAATTGTGTTGCCTTGGTTTGTTTATCCATTATGGATAGCTGCGGGACGTTGACACACATCAGAAACTAAATAAAACCGTGTTTGGGGGACACAGCTGTTTTCGTACACTCCCTTCACAAAGGCTTACCAGCTGAACACTCGACTGCCTTCACAGAGACGATAGGGGCCGTGATAACCGACCCTCGGAGCTACGCCACAGTTGATGGCGTGTCCTGTGAAGAGGACACGAGACGGCCTGTTTAATCCGTCCGGCGTGCGCTCCACTTCTCGGTATACTCTTACATGTTGAATGTTCCGGCAGAGCCAGTAATAGCCCCCAAGTGCTTCTCGGAACCAGATCAATGCACAGCTGCACGTCGTGCTGCCAAGTCTGACCACTTTCTATGCCGTGTCTGTTTACGGGCGTGTACTGGGTGGACTTCAAACGAGCAGTTCACATGTACAATCTACATATCAACACAACGTTTTCAAATTTTTTTTTTTAACCCTTTCGTTATTTCAGTGGTTATCAAATTGAGAAGGTAACGAGGACTTGTCAGGAGTCAAANCGCGCCGCCGCTCCCACACTCCGCCACTAGGCGCTCTATGGTAATTGCATGGAACATCCATTAACAGCGCATATGGCGAACTTCCCGTGGCTGCGGGGACATGCAGTGCTGCCAACCTGGCGTGTGGGCGAGGATTAACAGCTTCCCTGACGAGGCGGCGGGGATTATCCACTGCAGTGAGTTGTCAATACCGCAGCCCGGCGGCATTCGAGGCTTTGTCATTTTGCCATTATTTCAGGAAGACTAATGAGGCACATTTTATTTGGGTTTTGACGCAGTTTTGTATTTCAACGTTTATTTCTGGGCAGTGTTCCCGTGCGTGAGGCTCAGTGCATGGACGTCGTAGAAATGAACAAACCAGTATGCTTAGATTTGTAACAAGGCACACTCAAGAAGTGGTTAAGTTGAGACTGCGGTGTAATTAATCGTATTTAGTAATAAACGGAAATGAAAACGTAGGTGACCAACTTTTTTATGGTCGTTTATGTCACCGTAAGTAAAATTTCACAAAATAAAATGTGGAAAAAAAACCGATCACTTTTTATTAAAATCGCAAATAGAAGTGCCTGTTCTGCGATTATAAGCAAAAAGCACCTCGTCTAGAAGTACTTTCTAAAATTATATTTTCTCATAAAAACTCAGCTATCTGAGCCTATTTTGACCACTTGGTATTCCGGGTATTAAAAATTTTAGATATACAGTATATATTTATAATATATCTCTATGTATGTGCATAAGTATACTCATTGAATAGCTGACTTCCACAGGTCCGTGTACGTTTTTGAATCTCCCAAAATAAATTTGCTTTGAAGCATAAACATGCAGCATGAAGACAACAAAATTGGTCAATAAACTTCCTTGTAATATAAATAATTGTCTAATGTCAGTGTTGGTGATAATAGGAAATAATGTTTGAAACAATATCAATATTTTTTTANTAATATAAATAATTGTCTAATGTCAGTGTTGGTGATAATAGGAAATAATGTTTGAAACAATATCAATATTTTTTTATTTTAGTAATGTCACGCTTTATTCTACAGGTTAAGTGTATTATTATTTACTGGTCAGGCATTACAGACGCATGCATGGTTGTAATAATGCGTATAGTGAACATTTCGTCGAAGTCTACCTTCACACAGATCACTTCAAGAAAAGCATCTGCTGAATGATGGTGTTTATCAGAAAACACGACCCAAAAAAATGCAATTCTCTTTATTGGTCATTTGCTTTCGCCGTACAACCAATCCAGGGTCCTGTAAAATTGACTATTTATTCATCAGTAGTTGCTTTCCTATTGCGCGTTTGATTATCTTTTGTATGGCTCCGGGAGTGTGACATGTATGTATGAAAAAGTTTATTCTCGACTGTATGCTTGCGAGACCACAATTAAAACGAAGGGTAACCAACTTGCAATAATGAAGTAATCGCAGTAACTCAAGATTATTTTGTACTACCAGAATGAAATGAGATTTAGTATATTATTAATACTCCACGACGAGTCTTAAAAATGTCATTTCCGGTAATGGTGTAACAGTTTCAGACAACACGATATTTGTACCTAAGCGTAAGCCTACGTTTATATTTTCTGTCCGTGTAATCCGAAAAATTAGCAAAATTTTGACTTGTATTGACAAATATTTTTCAGTCAAAAAATATATTTCCTGAGAATAGATTTTTTCTCTCTTTGACCACAAATTCTGCTTTCTTTGACAGTAATATAAATTAAATACCTTTGAGCAGTACCCAGCTGTTTTGTTTGAATTGTGTTGCCTTTGTCTGTTTATCCATTATGGATAGCTGCGGGACGTTGACACACATCAGAAACTAAATAAAACCGTGTTTGGGGGACACAGCTGTTTTCGTACACTCCCTTCACAAAGGCTTACCAGCTGAACACTCGACTGCCTTCACAGAGACGATAGGGGCCGTGATAACCGACCCTCGGAGCTACGTCACAGTTGATGGCGTGTCCTGTGAAGAGGACACGAGACGGCCTGTTTAATCCATCCGGCGTGCGCTCCACTTCTCGGTATACTCTTACATGTTGAATGTTCCGGCAGAGCCAGTAATAGCCCCCAAGTGCTTCTCGGAACCAGATCAATGCACAGCTGCACGTCGTGCTGCCAAGTCTGACCACTTTCTATGCCGTGTCTGTTTACGGGCGTGTACTGGGTGGACTTCAAACGAGCAGTTCACATGTACAATCTACATATCAACACAACGTTTTCAAATTTTTTTTTTTAACCCTTTCGTTATTTCAGTGGTTATCAAATTGAGAAGGTAACGAGGACTTGTCAGGAGTCAAAAATTAAATCTGTATTAATTCGGCGAACAAAGTAGTGTATGACAAAAAAGAGATGAAGAAGCGTGGCGGTTTTCCCGAGGTCAAAGAGGGGCATAGGTGTAAACAGTGTTGTAACCACGCTACTTTTAGTATTCTCAAACGTGTAGGCCATTGGAAAATTAGCAGACGTACAGTGCCTGAGAGTACATGGTAGAAAATCACCTCCAATTACTCTTAGGTGTATGCAACCACCTTTGTAATGGCCGACGTCACATTTTACTTGTTTGCATATTTCAGCTTCATAACTGGTTACTTACTACGTTATCTAGCTACAAATAAGTACATCTGTTCTGATGATAATGGAAAGATGATAAGATCTGATATACAGTATAACAGTACCCATTTAATTATATCACATTGCACTATGCACGTCGATGAACTTTGTTGGAACTAGTAAAATTGGTATAAATATGTTTCCTTGTAAATTACTNACATTGCACTATGCACGTCGATGAACTTTGTTGGAACTAGTAAAATTGGTATAAATATGTTTCCTTGTAAATTACTCTGTCATTAAATATGTGTCATAAAATCGTTTTATAAATAATCTCTTAAACCTTGTGCCTTTTACTTCATTTGTTCAAACAACGCATTAGTAAAAATTAGTGAATTCATTTGTGCTTCAAACACTTGAAGTTGGTGCTGCGTTTTGATTCTGATAAGTTTTATTTCACGTGCATCGGAGGACGCCGAGCAAGTAATGATTATGGGGCCCGCTTATCAATGGAATGAANCACATTGCACTATGCACGTCGATGAACTTTGTTGGAACTAGTAAAATTGGTATAAATATGTTTCCTTGTAAATTACTGTCTCATTAAATATGTGTCATAAAATCGTTTTATAAATAATCTCTTAAACCTTGTGCCTTTTACTTCATTTGTTCAAACAACGCATTAGTAAAAATTAGTGAATTAATTTGTGCTTCAAACCCTTGAAGTTGGTGCTGCGTTTTGATTCTGATAAGGTTTATTTCACGTGCATCGGAGGACGCCGAGCAAGTAATGATTATGGGGCCCGCTTATCAATGGAATGACATGATTATGTATAAACTTGTAAGAAGGGAAGATGGATTCTCACAAATTATTGATCCAGCGATAATATTACGACTTCTAAAACATGCAATAGAATCATACGACTGGCCTCCTGTAATTTTACATTGCAAAGTTTGTCTCTGTTAACAGGGACACCATTCCACGCTGTCATTCGACCACAAGCCAAACGCTAAAGAATTCACGAGTAGTAATTTGACATCGTGGTAGTCTACGAGTGAGCAGCCAACATTTAGCACTCTAGTGGTTAGATCCTAGGACTGGGTAAACAGCGAAATTGTATCCAACGAAGAATTCTATTCAATTACAAGTGTCCACCAATTGGGCGTGCACAAGTTTAAGTGTTTTAATTTAATAAGGAAAGTTAAATTCAGCGAACTAATTTGGACACAGGTTGAATGTAATGTGTTTGCACGTTCAGTGTGTTTTTCAATTGCACACCAGATTATTCGACACGTCTGGGATGACCTTGTAACAGTGACCGTATCTACAAAAAGAACGAATCTCGTGAACCCCAATCAAGAGTAAAACCGACTTATTACAGAAGTAGCAGCAACGAAGAAACAACAGAAGTTTCAAAATACTGATGACTGTGAATTCTAGCACTGCATTATTGCCCGAGAAGTTTTATTTATCGATTTCATGCTATAACGCAAAATTTCGGCGTCTGCAACTGTAATTTATTCGTAAATAGTTTCTTATTTTATCATTTTGTTTGGTTGCATATTAAAAAATCCAGTCTGCACACAATTAAGCGTCTCATTATCTTTATCTCAGTCGTAAAATATTGGCTGCTGTAACTAAACGCTTTAGAAGTAAAGCCATTAATAAATCGACTTAATAAACTGTTAAGGAAAAAAAAAGTATCAAATTGAAAGTTTTTATTAAGAAATTGAGGCGGAAAAAATTAACGACCTAAAAAGGCAAAATCATAATAATGGAGAACTGAAGGAAAAAATCCCAGAACATATTGAACAGTGAAACCATGCTGTACTTGCCCTCCCCAACTCCCTCGCTATGATTTATATTGTTTTACATTTCCCGCTGTATCAGCAATAAGGGATAACGGTACACCTGCGCTAGATTGCTTAATATATAATTGGGCGATTTGTTGTTTAGATTTTTATTTATCACATGTTGCTTACCTTACACTAACTTATTCAAGTTTTTCTTAATAATTAAATTTTTGTATCAGTGATGTATTCTTATTATTAGGGATGGTTTGAAATATCAAGTGGTTAATGGTATTTAAATTGTTAAGAAATATTTTTGCTGGCAAATAATGATTTTAAAAACTCGGTTGTATTTTTTCGTGTGTTTTGGTAACTTATGATTAGAGCTGGCAAATGCTATTCACGAACTTGCGACCAGAAAGTGAATCGGTGATAGATCGAGACCGGCGTAAAGAGATGCTAAAATTAGAGCACCAAATCGATATCGCATGATTCGGACCTGACTCTATTCAGGAGCGCATTCTCGTTATCTTACCCATGGATTTATGATTAGGTTCAGCCCTGGTGGGAGCATATACCAGACTCAGAAATCTCAAATTTCATGTGTCTGCAGGTGAAAACTCCTGCGTTCAGGTTTTCTAGAAGACTTCATAACCAAATGACAAAAAATTTATGTTCGAGTAACCTGTACGTAGGTCGTAGAACTAGCATTGCGACTGCGATGGACTTCTCAGAAGTATCGTTAGTGAGCGTATATGAATAGAAATGAAAGAACAAGCTTCTCAGCTCATATGACGATTTATTATATTACAAATTATATGTTTACATTAAATTTAACTTTTAGCAGGGTTTTTACGCTAAAATATATTTCTAGGCGATCCAGGAGCCATCATGTTTGAAGTGTCCCATCCACCGCATGTACATGCGACCATTACATCGTTTCAGCATCTTTTCCGCCAAATACACGTCTGGAAACTGCGAAGGCCAGATCTCTCCGGTGTAAAATCCATCAATAATGGGTTCGCCCTATAGGTCCTCCAAGTAATACATGCATGGGTACGAGTGTCGAATACGCACCACCTTTTACAACTCTGCAGACCAGTTCTGACAGAAGCCTTTGTGGAACCCCCCGTTTTTTTTTTAAATCCGCACCAAGTCACTGATCTCGGCTTTAGGCTCGCGTGGGTCCCTCCTCTTCGGAATTATCGTACATGGTCCGAACCAGGGAGTCGTTTTTCATGTATTCGGGCTTCATGCTATTGGTATAATGAACGGTAGAATTGTACTTGCGAACGAGTTTTGGGAGAATATTTAACCACTTGTAGTTTCCGTTCGTTATGAAATGTCTCCACAATTTAGCTTTGAGTATCCTGTGAAAACGCTCGACGATACTGGCCTTGAGCTCAGAGTTTGTAGATTAATGATTTATGCCATACTTTTTCACCAGTGCATGAAAAGTTGCATTAAATTTTTTTTTTTAATCATCGTCGGTGTGTAGATTTTTGGGTATGTGTCCTTCGCACATCACCTTCACCACGACTTTTGTGACATCGCACACATTCTTCGACTTGAGAAGCCTGGCCCAGGAATACTTTGAAAAAATATCAATAATGGTCAAAATGTAGCTGTGACCTTTATTCACATGAGCAAAGTCTTGCGTTTGGATCAGTCAAGACTGGAAAGATCGTCCAGCGCTTTCATGGCGGATTTTCTGTATGGGTAATTTATCCTAGCATATTTGTGCAGCTCATCAGCAGCTGCATACTTGCTCCTTTTGAAATGTAGCCCACCTCTGCGAGTTCTTTGATGATAGAAATTATTTCGTTCGTGTCCGAGCGGTTTCCTGCTGTCTGCGAAGCAATCAGAAGTATCAGCCTGTCTACTAACTCATTCAGATAATCCCAATACTGATAGTCGATTTTTTCTCCGCTCTCCAATTACTGGGTCAAACCCAAACCACCAATTTGTTGTACCCTAGGAAAAATTCCAGCTATAACGTGTAATTTTTTGTGCTCCTTGTCTTTAAATCTATGTGATGCAGGGTTATTCTCGGTGTATCATACGCGACCTTGCTTTAACAAAAGCCGGTACTTGCACAAATCCGATTCGGTGTAGTGTCCACGGTGCCTACAAAACAAAAATTCGCTCAATCCCAGCATGATTTTCACCTTGCGATTGCCGATCTGCAGTACATACCTGGGAAAAAATAAAACGTCCTTATTTCTAAGGTACTATTTTCCACCACTTTTCTGCAAACCATAAGTATTGTCAGCAGTACGGTCAGAGTAGGAAGCGATGTAATGAGATAGAAGAGTGCCCACATCGGGTCTGTACTCTCGTGTTCGTTTCCATTTTCGCTGAGACAGCAAATCGATCAGGGGCAAATCGTCTTCGTCGCTAGTGATTACACCTTCCGATTCGAGCAATTCTGGGCTTCTTTTCTGTTTACGCATCGGGGTCGGTTCCTCCACCTTTATTTCACGTTTGATTTCAACGTGGGCATCGTTCCGGTCACTGGTTTTTTTTCTAATTTCGTCTAGCCAGAGGGTAATAGGTTTGAGAGTCTCCTCCCTACAATTATCGATGGTCATTCTGTTATTTTTCGCGAGTAAGTATTTGATCTGTACCGCCTCGATCGCTCGCTGAAGCTCGCTTACCAATTCTTTTCGGTTATCGATTGTTCACTGAGTGGAAAAGGTGTTTCGTACATGTATATATAAATCGACCTCGCCTTTTCGTAGGAAATTCTTGTCTGCATATTCGATACATTGATGAGGTCGATTATCAATGCCTCCATGGTAGCTATGCTTTTATAGACCACCGCCAAATCTTTAACCACTTAATTTTTCACACTTTCCAATTTTCGAACAATAATGGATAAGTATTCTTTGCATGAAGTGGTGAAGCAATTTGGCCCATGTTAAGTGATCATCAGGACGATTGATGCCCCTAAATTTTGATACGCTTCCATAATGCATGGTTGCATTCTGATCGAACCCATGGCTGTAGTTACCTTTATGTAGCGAGTAGTACTTTACAATTACCAATAAACCGAACTTGTCGTTCCAACACAAAGAAAACCTCGTTTGAATTCTGCAAATGTCGTGTCTGTATTTATGCTATCGTCGTAAAGATGGTGTAAATTAGAGTGGTCAATGCGGACCAAACGAGGAAATTCACTTTGTCGCGAAGCAGTTGTTTGGATACACGAGAACAAGTTTGACAGAGGTACAAGCAAGTATGGTTGCGTGCCATCCCATACTAAAGTATTCTTGAATATAAGTTTGTTTTTCGCTGGTAATGTCATCGAAGACAAATATCGAGTTTGGAAGAGCTTCGTTCGGAGGCGCCACCTTCTCGTCTCGTTGCCATCCATGGCCTGCAGTACTCGTGCCAATCGGTAATATTTCGGTTGCTGGAGCGATTTTTGATAAACGTACATGTTCTCGAACCGAAGGCCGTTATATTCTTTTAGCTGGCTCAGTACGACGCATGTTTTCCCACAACCAGATGTCACACTTTTAGGCAACAGGGCACCATGACATGATTCGTGCTCTGTTTAGGCATCTTACCCAGTGATACGCATAGGTAGACTAATGTCCTGCTCGATTACCTTCATTATATTGAAACTGTATAAAAGAAGAATATTTATAGTTTGCTCACTCAGTTTAAGTCAATGTGCCGTAAGGTAAAGACGGTGAAATCCGGCTGTGGGATCGTCGATTCACTCATCAATAATCTCCCGTTAGCACTTTACATTCCAGGATACAGGTTCTTCATGCGGGAAGCAAGGCTAGCTGTAAGGCTGTCATGCAACGAGACGGGCATAAACATACTGGACGAAGCATGCAAGCAGTGGTACGTCACCTATTCTCAGTACAAGGATCTGCAAGGTAGGCACCAGGCAGACAAGATACTTGCACAGACGGCAGACGAAATAACAAAATCGTCATCCGCCGGCCTCGAAGAAAAAGTAGCTTCCTGGGGCGTATCAAACATCATGAAAGCCAAGGTTAAACTGGGCATGGGTCTATGTGCAAGCAAACTGCTATTGCAGAGCCCTCGAAATAACCAAGAGGAAAGGGTAGGACAAGGTAGGAGGGTTCCTGGCCGCACTGATACCTGCAATCTGTGATCTGGCCGTATCGCCAGGCAGTCACGAACATTGTAAGCACAATGAAGCTGGCTACGAAATATCGAAAACTGGTTGAGGAAACCCACTGCCATAACAGAAAATTGGAAGCTATCGGCATGGGGAAAAAAACAGCCAAGGGCTCTACTTTGATCATCCGTAATGGGGAAGAGGAGGAACAATTGCTGGAGGGGAAAATTGCAAAAAATCGAAGAAGGAAATCAAAGTGAATCTGCCTAGATGCCCACTGACGAACGTGGATTTGGAACTGTTTGTGCGCAAATTGAAAATATTTAATTGTCGTGGAGTGTTTATGAGATATGCTTTGCCCCCTAAACCCAAGGTTCACGAATCCTAACTAATATTATAAATGCGAAAGTGTGTTTTTTGTTTGTTTGCCCTTCTTTCATGTCGCAAAGGGACAACGGATCGACGTGTTTTTTTTGTACAGAGATAGTTGAAGGGTCGGGAAGTGACATAGGCCGAAAAAATATCTCATTCCCGCAGGAATATATTTTTGTAAAAATAGCGCTCGGGGTACAATGCTGCGTCAATGTAAGTTGTTAGTGTGGGATGAAAGCACAATGTCACTAAAAAGCGATAGAGGTCCTAAACCGAACTCTACAGGATATACGAAACAATACAGACATTATGGGAGGAATAGTTGTATTACTGGCTGGTAACTTCTGCCAAACTCTACCGGTGATTCAGAGGAGCACACTTGCAGATGAAATCAAAGCCTGTCTCAAGTCGTCAAGCTTATGGGTAAATGTCAAGAAGTTCAGCTTGACGACAAATATGAGAGTGCACCTCTACAATGACGTTGACAAAGGTCATTATGCTGATACAATATTAAAACTTGGAGATGGGTAGCTAGGAAAAGTTGCGGATGGCTGTATGTCACTAACAGGGGATTTTAGTATTTTGGTGCAGAGTGATACGGAACTGATTGCTAGCGTTAACCCAGATCTACAAAGAAATATAAATGATGACCAGTGGCTATGTAAAAGAGCGATTATAGCACCAAAAAATGACATCGTTAGTGCTCTGTTCTGTGTTTATGATTAGTGTCTGTCTACTATCAAATACCGTTATTTCTCCCTATAAGTTTGTTATTATAACCACACGAGCAGTATTCAATGACGAAGTTTTTCACCTTGCACTCATTGAAATCGAAAAGCCAGTGCAGGTATTGTCAGGAAAAAGTATAAAAAGCATGGACTTTATTAAAAAAAAATAAACAATAATTCTGTAGTCCACACAAGCGGAGCTGGGGGCACAGCTAGTATGCCATAATTAATCTGGACACGGCAGCTGGGCCCGGTACGCTCTGGGTGGTCTACGTAAAAAAAAGGGAAAAAACACGCAGACTATTATGATAGTTGTGGGAATTTGCGTACTCCACCCGAATTGCGCAAGTATTTGAAATATACCAAAACAACATACAATTACGAAACGGATCAGATGCATAACATGTGGAACTGTGGACACTTGCATCTGCAATTTTTAAGTAATCGAGATTTCCAACGATAAACCGAAAAAAAAATATCAATGTAATTCGCAGGGAATAAAAAAGGTATGTAAGCCGTACCGATCTCATCAGCATGTCGGTGGTCAAATTCTGAGTGGTCAACTGTCCGAGCTGCGGGCCAGCTTTTACCCTCCCTGAAGGATATGGAATACTTCATAAAGAAATCGCTGCCACGCGACATTGCATTCGAACTGCATGGGCATCCGAATATCTTGAAGGCCGAAATGTTTTGCACCGCAGATGTAGATTTTACGGAACCAGAGACGATCGGGCCCATGCTGGAGATCGAAACCAGTGTGTACGAGGCAGGAAAAAAAAATGTTCCATTGAGTGCGGTCGACATCTTTCTGGTTAACGTCATACAAATAAACTGTAATTTAGCAAGTTGCAGTTACTAGAATGGGGAACCGAGCAGCACTATTTACGAGTTCTTCCCCTTCGTATCTCCTGTATATTATATCGTAGAATGTCCAAAAATGCTCATTTACATTCCGATCGTCGCAAAGAGCATCCACAAAGTAGCTGTTTCGATTGTGGACCAAAACGATGAACTGATAAATTTCTGAAACAAAGAAATCACTTTGCGCCTGCACCTGAAATGATGGGACTAAATTTCGCTGGGAAACAAAAATATAATGCGTGTGGTACACCAAACCCGAGATTAGTAAGCAATGAGGAATCGTTGCGCTAACACCTGAAAATGCACAGTTTCTCCACATCCTCGGTTTAAAAGTGAATCTCCATTGTGGATGAAATCCTCGATGTGGATCAACTCCTAAAATTCGAAGATAAATTTGATAAAATCGAAATACACTGTTACGAGCATTATCTTGCCAGGCATTTCGATCGCAGAAGGGAAGTTTGAATTCCTGTACAGTGTCAAGATATTTACACCTTGCCTAGACAGTCCTTTGTGCGCATAAGAGGAAGGCTAACGAAGGGAGATGGAATCCACCCGACCAATACCAAGTTGGTTCGAAATGGGATTCTGCACCTTTTCGAGCGTGTAATGTACGATAAAAAAATTACCTATCGCTCACGCCTAACCATCTCTCTTCAACCAAGATCGCAGGGTGGGGAATCGAATATGACTACAGTGCTCCCATTTACACCGAAGGCAGGTACAAAGTATATGTTCTGCTCTCCTTGCTACTGGGATTCGCCAAATATTATAAGAAAATAATAAGATCGAGGCAGGAACTGTTGATTAAGCTGGCCACATCGTATTTGGATTCTGTGTTGGGAGTCGGAGAAAACATGCAGCCCATCTCTCTTACATTGAACACTATCGAATGATTTGTCCCTCATGTGACCCCGATTACACGCAAACGTATTAAGCTGTTGATGTATGCCAAGAAAAAAAAATGTGATCGAAATAGCATTCAGAAAATGGAGCCTGGTCACCTGCCTGGCCCTGTCCACCGCCACGCGAAATCAGTGGGTCGTAAAAACATCTTCCAGCACAGAATAACCGGGCTACATTATACTGGCGCTTCAGACGAATAAACAGCATAGTATAGGAGCCAACAAGTCTATGTTCGACCACTGCAAAACCGAAAACGTAAATAAATTTTTAATAGCGAAAGCTACCCATATTTCGACATGAACACTACGTTCGTCGAAGAAGGTTTTACTTTGCCATATTATAAGTATTCAAAATTCCAATCATAGTATTATCGACGCGAGGTGCATCCCATCATGAGCCCTGAAAATTTCCGAGACATGGCACTTTTGATGGTATTCGATACTTCGAAGAAAAACGAGTGCGTGCAAAATGGTACGGTTGACTGCCGGATCGAAATAATCACAAAGGAAAACGTGTACGCGAATACCGCAGCCTACTGCTTGATACTCCCACAACAGGATCGTTCAGTACGTAGTTTTTCCGACCTCGAAAAAATCATAAGTTAATTAAGCACATAAATACGTATGGCGTGGGGACTCAGGTTTCAGTCTTAAAAATCTACTGCAATTGCAAGGTTTATGGAGCCAAGGTGACTTCGTGCTCAAGTAAATCGTAGCCATGGATTGTCACGACGTGACTCAAACCCGTAACTTCCAACCTCCATATCTGTGCAAACTGTTGGACGAAAAGGGCAAGAAAACAAACTCCTGGCTGACCAAGTACTACCACAGACAGTGCTGGGACGAAAACAATATTCCATATTATCAGGNTTCCAACCTCCATATCTGTGCAAACTGTTGGACGAAAAGGGCAAGAAAACAAACTCCTGGCTGACCAAGTACTACCAAAGACAGTGCTGGGACGAAAACAATATTCCATATTATCTGGGAAATGTGCTGAGCTACTTGATGATGCAGTACCCGTGAATACCGATTTATGTGGCAAGGCCTGAGCAGAAAAANTGGGAAATGTGCTGAGCTACTTGATGATGCAGTACCCGTGAATACCGATTTATGTGGCAAGGCCTGAGCAGAAAAAATGGCTAAGTAATTTTTGCATAAACGAATTGGAAATAATTAACGTACAGGACGATCATGAATGTACTTCTCCCACGTAAAATGAGGAAAGAAATGGATCGGAGTTCTTTGGTGAGCACTTCAAAAAACGCCCAGTTACTTTACGAGTGGTGTGCTCATTTTACGGAGATATAAACTCGGTTATACATCTCGTAGCATAAACATAATTTTTTTTTTGTATGCCAGCCAGTTTTCGAGAAGAGCTTGCAGACGTGATTTCGCACGATGAAGAGTCGGAAAAAAAAAATGCAATTATGTGCTGGCGTAGATGCAAAATTATGTTTAGTAGTTTGCTCGAACACCTGCTGTAAGTTCTATGCGTGATCTTAAACTGTGTGAAATACGAAGATACCTGATCACGTTACAGCCACGTGTATAGATTATGTCATTCCACAATGCTTAAAAAAATATGGAAGTAAATCGAACTCGAAAATAAATTAGTCATCCAGTCGAGCACTAGTCACTGAGGGAGCAAGATGACGCCATTTCATCCAGAGAACCTGTATGTCTTGTCTTATCAGGACGACTCTAACTAAAATCACCTATTCGTTCTGGGAGTCTCGATCCCTACATACCTTCGAAGAAAAATGTGATGGATGGGACCACTGGTTATATTCATTGACTCTGGGTGATTGCAAGTCTACTCAACAATTAATAACTTAATGTACTCCTGGGAATTGCGTGGTTCATAACATGAAACGGGATACGACTCTTCCAGCTCCAGCTACTGTGGATCAGGTTCTGGAATTTGCAGCGACTTCGAGTCGAGGCAAGGTCGACCCTCCTCCTACGACCACCGAAATTCACGCCCCTGACTACTCCACCCAGATCTGCGTTCGTTGGTAAAATAATACCAGCGAGGCTTCGACTCAAACGGCCCCAACCAAATATCGAAGGTCGTGCGGCAGCCACCGCGTTGACACCATGATACATAAGTATTCTGGGGAACCTGCATCGAACTGTGAAGCATGCCCATCCAAACATTCACATGTGACATCACCTACTGCCGCCAGCATGGGTTCGTGCACTACTGACTTTAACTTGGAAGAAGGCGCTTTGAAGATTACCATTCTACAGCATTAGATCGAACAAGACTGATAATAATTTTTTACGAACATGTTTTGGCTGGGACATAAAATTTTTAAAGACTCGAATTTTACTTGCATTTATATTGTTTTAATTTGTGTAAATAAAACATACATGTATAAAAAAATTAATTATCTGTGTACTTATATTTTAAAACTTTTCTTTTTTAAATATAGTGTTCAAAATTTTGCTAAATAAATAAAGTGTGGAGAAAACAAATATTAGTGAGAATTTTATTTAAAGGATTGGCTCGCAGGAACATGCAGTACCGAAGGAGCAAGGGGGACTCTTGCCACGAAAGCATACAGACTTTGAGCGGGCGAAGGAAACAGGAAAGGCTTGCGCAGAGTAATTCTCCACATCCGCTCGGGCATACCCTGTCACATGCGCGCCGGAAGTTAATCAAAATATTACCATGCTGGGTTCAATACGAGTTTCCTGGAGGCTAGTCGCGTTTCCAATCTCATGCATGAGATTGTTCTCCCGGATCGAAATCAAAGCTGATGGCCAGTGCAGTTCCGCTGGCATTCTCCCCAAGCCAGCGATCCTGTGAGCTGCAACGTAGTTCTTAAGGTGGGGAAAAACTCCCACTCCATTTATTAGCCTTTGCNACTCCTTTCTTGTGTTATAGGCCATTGACACAATTTAGTTGATAAAATATTAATACTATAATGGTAAATATATATATTAAAAATAATAATAATATTAACTACCAAGCTATAAAATTTAATATATAGGTAATTTTATTTATTCGCAGGCGTACACACACATGACGAAGGGGAGGCAGGCTGTGATAGGGGTATGCAGAGCATTATAGGATGGGGATAGGCACTCGCTTATAAGCTTTAGTTTGGACGTCGATGTGTCGTAGTTGTATTGGTATTGAAGACTCCGTGCTGTGGCTACTTTAAGGAAATTAGCTGTCATCTTCGTAATGTCATCGATTGATTTCTGGTCCGAGAGTGACGAGGCTCCCCTACTTAAATTGGGGGAATATTTCGAAAATATGGGTGTGTCTGCATCTATCGCCTCATGGCGATGCAGTGCTTCACCATTGGAGACAAAGGTAGAATCCAGCGCAGCACCTGTAGCAACAGTCAGCCACTCGATGGACACGCCCTTCTGGAGCACCCAGATGGCACCCTTCCGGAGCACCTAGACGCCACCCTTCCAGGACTCCCAGACGCCGTCCTTTCTCGGCGTCCAGCCTGGTGAGTTGGCTACAAGCGACAACATAACTGAAGGTTGCCTGCTTCTGGAAGCTGGCAACGTACCGCAGCTGGAAAATGGATAGCCAGAAATGACTGTTTTACATGAGCAAACAATGGGGATTCGTTCTTCCAACGATGTGACGGACTCATCCGTGTCGGTACAATACTCTCTGGTCTCTGACATTGCTTACACAAATGCTGAAATATGCCTTTTCTGCGTAGACATGTGGTCTCCACTGCCTCTCGATGGTAACCCACCCTCCCATCGGTCTGATGGGGATGAGATTTACCAGTGGTTAAATAACTTTGACAGAATTTTACTCGCATTATGTAACGATGTTGCCCGTGTACACCTCGAACTGACGTGAAATTATACATGGAAGGATTTTTGCTAAGTTTTCTACCATCCTAGAGACTGCAGCTTCATTAGACATTCATATGGATGTAAAAATGTGACTTTAGAGACACACATGTTTCGCTCCTGTACTTGCGAACCAAGCATTTTAATCTAATTTTTTGGTGTAATATTTATGTGTAGTTTTTGAAATAAATATAGCAATATTTTTTTAACTTCTAACTGCGTGTGTGTGTNTTTGGTGTAATATTTATGTGTAGTTTTTGAAATAAATATAGCAATATTTTTTTAACTTCTAACTGCGTGTGTGTGTGTTCAGTAATTTATTTTTCTCTTTTGAATATGCGTTTGCTTTCAATTTAAGAAGGGCCAAGTATGTGCAATATTTTTTCTCTCTCTTTTGAATATTTTAATTTCGCTTGTTTTTGCCTCGGAGAAGGGTCAAGTACGTGAAATATTATTTTCTCTTTTTGAATATGTTTATTGTGCTTGCTTTTTCCTTATATAAGGAACAAGTAAGTGTAATATTTCATAACAGTCCCTAATATTACATAATAATTATGCTTGACTTATTTCCCTTTAATATTAAAAAATATACTCTAAAGTTTGCTGCATGCAAAGAAGGGTATTCTATTTTTAAAAATGTGCATGGCAAAATGGTACTGCTACTGACCTACATTAACTATCTCTCGTGAGTGTGAGACGTAAGAGGAGTATGCTGACGGAGGAGATGTGATCGCGTGACGACCTTCATTCTGACACGTCGCACAAGAACGTCGCCAGCCTCTGCCTCTCTCTCTCTCTCTCTCTCTCTCTCTCTCTCTCCTCTGTATCGCTTGCATTTAGCAGCAATCAAAACACTTACTTCATTTTAAAATTATTTCAACACGAATGAAAATATTACACAAATACTTGTAACAAAATTATTTATCTTACATTATAATTCCAAAAAAAAATCTTGTAAGAAAATTTAATTCAATACATAAATACATCGAATTTACACATCAAATGGAGGTATATATTTAGCTCTCTCTCTCTCTCTCTCTCTCTCTCTCTATGTATATATATAATTTTATATTTGCAAAACACGTCGAAAAAAATATTTTACATGAAAAACATATTTAAAAAAAATGCAAAATATTGCTAAACAACAAAAAATTATGAGATAAANAAAAAATATTTTACATGAAAAACATATTTAAAAAAAATGCAAAATATTGCTAAACAACAAAAAATTATGAGATAAAGACATCGACATTTATTTGTACACAATAATGACTTTTTTACACATAGTATAAAAACATACTTTTTTCCATCCAAACTTTTAATCACACATATCAACATTTTTTTACTCTGTAGAATGTATGTGTTTCGTCAACTGAAAAAATTACAAGGGGAATGGGAAGTTTTCATCACCTGGGTTTTCTTAAAGATATAGCAAAGCTGATATGCACACGCACACACGAGGACATCTGACTATGGGTCCGGTGGCGTTGTAACCTCCAAACTGTGCCAAGCACCATCAGATCGTTCTGAATATAATTAAAAAAGTTTAGCATTTTAAATTTTATATTTTAATTCGCAATTTTCCCTGTCGTACCCCTTGAATGTTGTTCTCCCACATTTTTTTTTTATATTTCCGATGTTTGTGGGAAATTTTGTTTGTGGACGTCACAAATGAACTTTACACTCGTCGCTGTCACAATCTTGCATTGATAATTCAAGTCTCTTACAATCGAAGATGCTTATTTCAAGGAGGTATTGAACATTTTCGTTACACCGCTCTGGTCGGTGTAGGTTACGCCGTGCAGTAGAGCGTACGTATTGCATAATTTTTTCGGGAATGAACTTAGCACCAGGACTCACTCCACCGTTGCGAGAAGACTTGGTGGAAGGTCTCGGCCTCGATCCTAGGTGAACTTCGCATGCAATAGGCGTGCAGGTGGAGGTCCAGTCCGGGAAACCTTGCCTTTTCACAACATGGTTATGTCCGTCACATTTCTCCTGCCATTGGCACACATAATTATTTTTACTTTTTCGGAAAAGTTCGTACACTATACTTTCATACATTCTTGCCGTACACAAGTGGACATCACCATTTTGTTTTACCAACTCCTACAGCAAACAAGGAAGCAGAGATATGGCCAAAAATTTTAAACGTAACAGTTTTTATATTTTCGCACGTTAATGTATCCTGCACATAACAGCCTTCCAAATCAACGTGGTAGCATAGGCAGTGAATTATACCGTCACAAAATTGAATTTGCAGAACGTCTCGAGCATCTCGAAAACTTACGCGTCGGTACCCACAATTCAGTTCAATGTACTTGCTCACGTCTTCTGACCTGAATGGATAAAATTCGTTGACGGACACTTCCATTTCTTCTTCGATATCAATGTATTCGAAGTCGGAGCTGATGGGGTTCTCTGCGAAGCTGCGAGAGAATAAGCTGTAAGATGTTATAGCCGGTGGGGGCTGGTACGGGGTGCCATATAGTTGCGGGTTCATGCTAGTAGACGGCATTGACGAAGTTGCTCCTCGTGTCATTATGGCGCGGATAAGCTGATAAATATTATATCCATTTGTTTCTGTGATGCTGTTGCTGTTGTTTTATTATTCACTTGACCACATGGCCATCGTAAATTTAACAGGGGCTTGAAACCCTGCAAGTTTCGAAATGGCCACGGACTTTCCTCTTGAAATAGCAAACAAGAAAAGACAGCGTGAAAAATTACTGCTTTCCCAAGGGGGATCAGGGTGCGTCTTATAAAGAGTTCTTAAGGTGATAAAAATAGCCCCCCTTCGAAATTAAAGTCGGCAGCCGATTGGTCGGTACGAAGGTTTCCGAAAACACCCTAGTAATTAGCCAATGAGAAACATTGGTGGAGCAATTAAATATATCGGAAGGGGGTGGGCAATTAGGCAATGAGAATCAGTGGTGGGGCAATTGGTCAATTAAATATATTGGAAGGGGGAGTCTGCTGGGCGCGGTGCTGGGGACAGTACCACCCATGTAAAACAAATGACAAACAAAAAAAAAAAAACAAGATTGCAGATGGTGGCTGTGACACCTACCAAGATGGCAGACTGCACCGACCTTAATAGCGGACGGCTGCACCTACCAAAATGGTTGAATGAATATGAGAGAAGGGGGTGCGGGTACCCCCAAAAGTTTGTTTTTTATAAAACAAATTTTTAATTTTAATTTGTAAATAATTTTTAAATAATTCTTTCATAATTTTAAATTTTTTAAATATATTTTGTTGGCAATTTTTTATTATTTTTATTTTTAAGGTCAAAGGTCACCGGCGCCAAGGTAAGGCTCGAGGTCACATGGATCAAAGATGGCCGCCGGTCGACCAGAATGACAGCACGAACAGCTTCGACGCTCCGGTCCCAGGTTCCGATGTTTTAAAGTCCCCAGTGTCCATAATCCCTCTACTGACAATATTTACCATGTATTCCGTACAATTATTAGTTTCTAAGTTAAGTTCATTTATGTGTGTCTGTTATGCGTGTTAATGACATTTATTGACTAACGGCGTGTCAAAAAAACACTGTCTCCAACATGTGTTTTGTTTTTCTTCTCGAATGTCTTGCAGCCCGTAGATTGTGTGTATCTGCTCGTGAAGCTTGCGGGCGATAGGCGAGGAATTATTTTCTCCTTTTCCAGGAGGAGAGTTACGAATTTAACTTCTTCTCATCGAGCTCACGCGTGGGCTGCGCCGATTTTACAGTAAATATGAGTCGTGCTAAATTTACAGGCCACCTCGCTTCCACACCCCCACTCCTCCACCCCTTCACAACCACCTCATCCTCGCAAAAAAAAAAAAACCGATACTCCGCCTCGTCTAGTCGGGGCAAATCACAGTTGATTGCGGCCTGCCGAACGTCCCTTCTCCTCTCGCCCCTTACCCACGGCCTAATCGACACCATAAAGCTTTTCACTCGGGCGGATCGCTCCTCCCGCGGTCGTTTAGTCGTCGCGCCACACCTCGATACATCGATACATCGCCACCCACGACGGCGGCGGTGATGTCGCAAGGCCGTTTTTGCGTGAGCGTCATAGACGGGGGGAGGCTGGAGGAGGCTGGGTCGCAATCGGAACCGAGGCTCAACCACGAAATTCTCACCGCTGTTACCAACTCTATTGGCTATTCGCGGTTATTCGCGCGCTTTTGAAACCCTCACGTGATTTGTACTTTCAGCCCGTTGAAGAACAATCCGTCACATTCACTTACTTATAGTTGACATCAGTTACGCAGCAGTCCTCTGCATTTACCCAGTAAATAAAAACCAACAGCTGATGAGTATTGTGGTTGACAATATGAAAATGTGCATATTAGTGGATATATTATTTTAAAAATTGGTTGATGTTTGTGGTTTGGTGGCTTGGTGTTATATCCTTTCAAGGTCACAAGAAAATAATTTATTTTATTTCTTCTATCAAAGAGTTAGTCGAAGAATGATCAAGAAAGGTCATATTTTCTCTTGTCGCACAGGCCTTCAAAATATGTCGCCGTACACAGAGTTTAGCTTTAAGTGCGTGAACAGCTCGTATCTCCATCGCCTGTGGCATCACGGCACGCTCTAAGATAAGACGAAGTATTTAGCCCTTCGTACATCAGATAAAGTGTCTTATTAAGCTATCGTCAGATGGTGGGAAACTAATTTTTGATAACATCTTCTAGTAAAAATGCGTTCTTGTTTTATTTATGTTGAATATTACGAAAACCTCTTTGACCACGGTACCCAATACGATTGTAACAATATTTCCAGACTTATCAGAAATTTTCCAATGGAATGCTCTCAGTCTTAATTTACAAATTACCGTAGAAATTAATATTTTAACATACATTACGTTCAAATAAGCAGCTAACGCAGCAAATAAATGGCTAACACAGCAAAGACATTAACGCCGCATTTCTAATAGGCCTACGAACAACAAAAATACTTGTAATACAACGTAATTGATGTATAGAATTAATCTTGCTTAGAAATTTTCTTCACAATTATATATTACTCTTATCGTTCCATCTAACTTTCGTCGTATTTTCGCCTCGCGGTCACGAACAACGGAGTGAAGGCTGGAATGGTGAAATTTATCTTATTTTTCATGGAACGTAATTATTTTGTCTGCACTTCCTATTGTAAATCCTTATTCCTGGTAACAAAAGCAGTTTATCAGTCATTCAGTTAATTGTCGATGCAATTTTCGTTAAAATCCGCCCAGTCATATAGTTTACGCAGCGTTTAACAACAGAAAATTTGGTCCTAATGTTTTCTGTGGGAGAATTGACTTTTTATCTTTTGAAATTTCAACGCCTTTTTGCTTATATGAACGCAGTTTTATTAGATACTAACATTGCAAAATTACCTAATCAACGACAGTATGTTTCATGAATACGCATTCTCACATTTAATACGATATTCCTTAGTTCGGATAGCTTAATTTTTGTCACACGATGCCATTCCGTTTATCAAGTTGTTCAAATAAAATCGAATAAACTTCTAAAAATGTCATTGGACTTGTTTAAATGTCAGTAACACTTGAAGAGCGTTCCGTCTGTAGTACCAAGAATTTTCTTAACGTTATTCGTTTAAATGGATTGTATATGTGTGTATTGACTTGTACTTATTAAACTCACTATTTCACATTCCGTAAACAATTTACTGTAGCTACTCATGCGTACATTAAAGTCAAAGAACTTGTAACAGGGCACCACTGTTCTAATGAAATACACGCACCCAAACTTTTATTTTTGTTACTTTCAAATTTTTAATTAATGTAACACATTTAATTTCTATATACGCGCAATTGCCAGGCCAGAATTTTACGTGGAATATTAGTCACTCCATCACTTATTTCAGAATATATATGATAGTAGTTCATTCATTACGTATGTTAGTGTATTATTTGGGGAGTTTTAAAATACCACCTAATATCACGTGTTCCAAATGCCAAGAAATACCTTCTATATAAACACTAGAACAGAAAAATTTGGAAAATTAGGGAGGACGCAAGAAAACAACCGACATATTAACATTAACAATATATCAGTGAAGTGACGTTATGAAATTATTAAAAACATAAATTTGTTTACGATTTTATTTTTATGCACGTAAAATTTATATGCAAACTCGGCGAAATTAATTTTAATATTATGATAGCCATAGTACGTTAATAAAGGTAACTACTTTTTTTTAAATTTCTTGGCAACATTATGTAAGTATTTCAACCAGTGATTGTATGAAAATGTGTTCCGTTAAGGTAGTGGTTTTTGAAACGCATGTTTCAAAAGTGCACAATTAACAGTGAACAACCTATATTTTCATTTAAATATGGTCTTTATTATTCAATCCCAAGCCCCCGTGAGGTAAACATCCTATGAAACGGGAATTCTCGCGTGAACAGTGTGGTGGATATCACTGTGGTGTGGGAATTTTCTCGAGGTTATTCTGTTCTTCATCCACCGCAACTCCTCTCTCATTTTATGTCATTGTCTATTCACATTCCTAAAGGCTGTTCACGGTAAAGTGAGCACTTTTGAAATCAACCTTTGAAAAATGTCACTGCTCCTAACCTGCGTACATTTTAACGGGCAGACTGACCGGCATGACCACAGTAAAGTTGGCAATGACTGAGTGGAAGCAGTTCCACGTCTTAGCGTTGAATTGAAAGTATTTGGTAAACATTTGTGAATAGAGAATTAATTTATTTTGCTTTCGGTTTTTTTATGCATGGAAATGAGAGAATGATCAAATTGGAAAAATATTTGCTTTTCTTATAGTTTCACAGTATCACTTGACCGATGCACGACTAAAGTTTTCAGGCCAATGGCAACATTAATTGTACATAAGGTGGAAGAATACACAAAGTACGTGCAAATAGATCTTAAGCAGGGCTTATAAAAGTGTTCATTTTATTGTGAATAGCCTTTACTGACTTCACTGACCCCACTTCAAGGGCTAACATAGGAGGCAAATTTTTACTCGGTATTTATGTCAAGATCTCATAAATAACGATATTGGCTAGCAAAAAATTATATTTTTATTATATTTCCGATACACACTTTTAACGTATGGAGCTAAATCTTCTTTCCAGGATTTCTTCTCCTACATATATTTTACATATTAGTGTGCCATAATATAAATTATAATGTGTTCAAGTCACACAGAGAATAAAACCAATCCACCAGTACTTGTAAAGTGTCTTACGTTGTTGCTTATTTGGCTGTCTTGGGTCGTGACATTTCTCAAGTGATGTTTTATTTTGTTCGCAGGTCCAGTAGTACATTGGTGAAGTTTCTCAGCCACCGGCAGTTGGTGAGTACTCACATTTCTAAATTTTCCCCACAAAAGTGGAATAAGAATTGGGATTGTTGTATTTAAAATGCGTTTATTTTGTATGTGTATGTATGTGCGTTGGAACACCTTTCTTTTACTTTATAATTGTTTGTCGTCATTTACTGTACCGATTCTAGCCACATTTCAGGCTCATCTTCCCCACTCCTCTTAAAGTTTATCATTTCATTCTTCATATACTTTCTTCGTAAATGTTTTCATGTCCATATCAACAAATTTATGTTTTCATAGGCAGTTCACGTTAAAATCAGCACTTTTGAAAGCCCTGCTTAAGACCTACTTGTACGCACGTTGTGTATTCCTCCGCCTTATGTAAAATTAACATTGCCAAGAGCCTCATCACTTTATTCATGCGTCGGCCAATTGAAACTGTGAAATTATAAAAAAAAGTAAATAATTTACCAATTTAGTCCTTTTTACACGTTGATACGTTAAAAAAAACAGAAAGCGAACTTAATAATTGAAGTTATCACAAATGGTTACCCAAAACGTTTTATTCGACGTAAAGATATGACTTTCCATCCATCGTAACCAACAAAACTGGGCGCATGTCCCGCAGTGTGCCTATTAAAATATATGCAGGTCGGTGCAGTGACTTTTTTCTAAGGTTGATGTCAAAAGTGCTCACTTTGTCGTGAACAAACTTTATGGTTCAGTGCACAAGTAGACCAAGTCCATGAAGAAAATCTACAAAAAAAAAATCACGAGGTTTAAATTAATTGTGTCTAACGTATTCCAGGAAACCGTGTAAAATTTCATCTACATATTAAGATATATTTGGCACATCAATTTAAGTATTTATTATAGGTAAATTTCTGCAGTAATTATTAGCCTACTTTCCGAAGGAAAGAAAGGCTTATGAGATCACTTTACAGTCTGCGTGTATGTGTGAGTGACTGTTTGTGTGTGAGTGACTGTGTGTGTGTGTTTGCGTGTGAGTGACTGTGTGTGTGTTTGTGTGTGTGTGTCTGTGCGTGTGTGAGTCCCCCCTTTTCAATTTTTGAACGCGTCAACCGAAATTCACCAAACTTGGTACACATATAATACTTTGTAAGGACACTTGACCTTTTTTAGTTTTCAACCGCTTCGGTCACTTACTTTAAAAATGGCGGTCATTATAAAATTTGGGGTGATATGCTATATCTCGGAAACCATTAAACTGATTAAAAACAAATTGTGTATACTGGCAGAGCATCACGTAGGCATTAAATTTTGAAATGGATATTGTGATAGTCCATCATTTTGGGAAATAGCATCAAATGAAAGAATAAATATTTTGTTTTTATATCTCGAAAACTATTAAACCAATTCTCACCCAATTTGGCAGATAAGTAATACTATAATAGGCCAAGTAAACGTAAGTGATTGAATTTGATAAGGTACCTATTTTCAAAATAGCAACCACCATTCACATTATTAATGGCTTATTTGATATATCTACAATACCATTTAAACAATTTCAACAAAATTTTGTAGACTGAAGGCATTTGTTACAAACAAAATATATACTAACGCAACCTATTTTGTAGGCCATTTTGAAAGAGAGCGCCATATGAATAAATAAAGTTATTATGCCATATCTCGGTCAGAATTAACCGATTCCTACCAAATCTGGCAAACAAGTAGTACTGATGCAGGTGATGTTAACTGTTATGTTTTAAACATGTCGGGCACTTATTTTCAAAATGGGAGCTATATAGCCATTTTAGTTTAGAATGCTATATCGTCGAAAATATGTAATCAATTCCAGCATAACTTTGTATGCTGAAAGTAGATATTAAAACTATCAACTGTATCTACGCGGAGCATATTTTTTCCTCCATTTTGTAAAATTGTGCCATGCGAATAAATAAAGTTCTTATATCATATATCGAGAAAAAATTAACCAATTGCTGTCAAATTTGGTAAATAATTTGTGCTGCGGCTGTTGATACAACATTGCATCTTTTAAGTACGTCAGACTCTTATTTTTTAATGGTGGACATTTAGTTATTTTATCTTTAAATGCTATATAGTCGAAACTGTATAATTATTTCCAATTTATCATTATAATATGCTGGAAGTAGATATTACAAATATCAACTGTATCTACACAACACATCTTTTGTCTGCAATTTTGCAAGATAGCACCGTGCGAACAATCAAAGTTTTTATGTCATACCGCAGGAAACAAGTGACCTATTCCTACAAATTTTAGCAAACAAGAAATACTGCGGCAGATGATGTTAAGTAGTATGTTTTAAGCGTGTCAAACACTTATTTTCAAGATGGTTTCCATATAGATATTTTTAGCATTAAATGCTATATCGTCGAAACCATGTACTCAATTCCAACTTAACTTTGTATGCTGGCAGTAGATGTGAACAGCTATCAACTGTTTTTACATAGAGCACATTTTATCCTCCATTCTGTAAGGCAACGAAGTGAAAAAATCAAGTTTTTTTATATCTCGGATAACAAATGACAAATTCCTAGCAAATTTGGCAAACAAATAGTACTGAAGCAGATGGTGTAAAATGGTACGTTTTAAGTATGTCAAGCATTTATTTTCAAAATGGTGGCTGTATAAATATTTTAGATCAGTATATTTATCAACGAAACAAATTCCAACTTAACTTCGTATGCTGGCAGTGCCTATTACAACCATAAAATATGTCTATGCAGAGCTTAATTTCTCTGCCACTTTGTATGGTAACCCCGACAGTAAAACCTGAAGTTCTTATCTCACATCTCAGGAAACGATCAAACCACTCTTACAAAATTTGGCGAAGGTGGTGTACTGTGGTAGGCCATATTAATAATTGTATTTTTTAAGTATGACACACATTTAGAGAGTGTTGGCTATAAAATATTTTTGGTTTTGTGTGCTTTATCTACGAAGCTATGTAATCTATTTTAACTTAACTTTGTGTATTGGAAGTATATAATCTGCGAATGTGCTACTACATTACGTTTTGTCCTCCATTTATGAAGATCGCCATTTAAAATTATGGAGGTTTAATGCCATATCTCGCGGATCAATCAACCGATTCCCACAAAATGTTACACTGGAACATTTCAACTAATCTGTACCAAATTGTGCTCAACATAAATGCCACAGAAAACCATGTAAACTTTCATGATTTAAATGTTAATTTTGAAATGATGTTCAAAATGGCAGCGTTATAAATAATTGAGGTGAGTTTTCTACATATATTAAACAATTTTACCAAATTCTACCAATATTTGTATGCAGACTGTATACATTAGAAACATCGTATTTAGAGTCTTGTTTTTTAATGTTGTACGATAGCATCAAACAATAAAATAAAGTTTTTTATTTCATATCTCAGGGACTAAACAATCGATGTCCCCCAAATTCCTTACACAATTAGCGCTACGGTAGTCACGCACATTTACATGTTTTAAGTGTCTCAGTCACTTATTTTCAAAATAAAGGCCCTGTAAATATTTTCGGTTGGTAAACACTATCAATCGAAACATTAGACTGATTAATTCAGGAGTTGATCCTCCAAATCCGACCTCCATAATGCAGCGCATTGCACGCTAGCTAATTGTACGAGGTTGTCTGGGTTCAAGTCCCGGGTAAGGCACGTATGTATTTGTAATTGTCTCACTAATGTTGCATACGTTTCTGGTTTCGTTTCTAATGTTATTGCTTTCAAAGAGAAGTTAAGTCCCACCTACCAACTCAGCTTTTAAGAACTTACTTAAAAATTAATTGGACCCATGTTGAGAAAAGTAGGCTTATTAGTTACATCAGTAACTTCGGGTTTTATAGAGAATTTTACAAGTGGTTAATAAAAATGGAATTGTCTACTTGTACTCTGAACCCTCCAATTTAAAAAAAAATTAGGATAGTTGTTTATATTACACGCACTTGCATGAGTTTTTCTTTGTTTGCACGTAGACCTATACCATATATGTGCTAAATTTTTATACCAGCTACGTACAGAAATTGTTGCTTAAAAATACGGTGATTTAGTACAGTCTTGGTACAGTTGGTACTACTCAAGAAGTTTTGAGTGCGTGCTTTGCTGTCTCCATATTTTGTGTTACTCGTGATTTTATTACATGTATTCTGTTTTACTGTTTTCCGTAGTGCCTACACTGGTTTTATTGTTATGTTATTATTCTTATGTATGGCGGCACAATTTACAACAGCCTGTGAAAATTTTATGACAGTATAGAAAAGTTCACAAGTATCTAATTGCTTTTAATTTTATAGTTGGTTGTGTCAAAATACCCGCTGAGTCCGCAATCCATTATTATTATCACGACAACCTTCAATTTCACTCTTAGCCAAGAACAGAGCTGATCTCAATATGTATTTGGAGCTTACCCTTAACCGCGCAATAATACAGGCTAATTGTGTTCGTTCCGTTTTAATGGTCAAAATATACTTATTGTTATCAAGCATAGAGAGATGTGTTTTTAGGAATTTAGCGAGTTTTCATCTGTTTATTGCGTATAATTATGACGTGATTAAGATACAAAATAAAAATTATTGGTTTTATTTTGCATGTATTGACGTGTGGAATTTCGTACCTAGGAACAAAATTAGCACACTTTTCAAAACAAACCAAATTTTGTTTTACAAACCACACTTTGTGATAGCATATTCTGGAGAAATCTCTGTAACCATCATTAAAAATATATTCTAGACTTTTCTTGTCTCTCTCCATGCTGGGATTGTACAAATTGAACAAATCGTACACAGGGAAGCTGAAGTGAACAATAAGCACCCGAAATAGAAAATGAACCCCTTACCTTGTCGTTCTCGTGCAATTGTTGTATCACTAGAGCTATCTGTATTCACATTCAAGGTGAGGATGATTTAAAGCACCGTGCACGAAAAGACAAACGTCTTCGACTCGAATCCCAATACAGGTTCATATGCTATTGTGAAAATTGCAACACCCAGAAAGAATGGCGCGAATGAATCCAAACTCGGAGGATGTGTAAAACTGTATACCAGCAATAAGTGATTACGATTGCAGAGAGATGTCATACACGTAGGCCCAGCAGCGCCCTCACTTGTGTGACCTGAAAGGTCTGTGTTACGCCAAGCTCAGTCAGTGAAGATCCGTCAAACGAAGTGAAACCAAGTGCCAGTATGCCTCATCCGCATCAAAGGGCCCCACATCAGCAATGTGAGTGAGTTAGAACGGTGCTTAATGATCGGTCTCCGGGAAACGGGTTTGTCATACCATGATATTTCGGCTCGCACAGGGCATACTGCTACGACAGTGATGCGTGTGTGGAATCAGTGGATAGAAGAGGGTCGTACACAGCGGCGAGCGGGTATTGGACCACACAATGTAACCACAGCACGGGATGACCACCATCTTATCCGCATTGCCATAAAGGACTATACAGCCTCGTCCACAGCTTTGGCTTGACGCTGGAGCATTGCAATGGGTGTGGACCTGTTTGCGTCGATGGTTCGACGCCGTCTGCTGCGGGCTGGACCTGTGGCATGCATGCCATTGCGTCGGCTTCCATGGTACAGAAACCACAAACGCCTTAGAATGCAATGGGCACGTGAACGCCGTCACTTGCGTGTTGAGTGGCAAAATGTAGTGTTTTCGGACAAGCCCCGCCTCAATCTGTCCTACAGTGATGGCTTCATACGTGTTAGACGCTACCGTTGTGACCGCAATATGGCAACCTGCATTGTGGGGCGGCGTAGCCGACAAACGCCAAGTGTGATGGGTTGCGGTGCCATCGGATACAAAATGCCATCTCGACTCCTACATATTGAGGGCAATCTGAACAGGAACCGCTACACCAGGCAGGTTTTAGATCCCAAGGTACTGCCCCTCCTTCAGGCGACTCCACATGCCATGTTTCAGCATGACAATACATGTGGCGAGGACGGGTACCACTGTTTCCCTGGCCTGCACGTTCGCCTAATATGTCGCCCATCGAACATGTCTGCGATATGATTGGTCGGTGACTCGTTCATCATGGACCTCCAGCAACCTCTATTGATGCTTTGTAGACTCGCATACAAACCACGTGGAGGGAGATTCTCCAGAAACACATCCAGGTTAGGGGCTCTGATTTCAGCATGTGAGGGCTTCACACCATACTGAATTCTCAAGGATCGATATTATGTACAGTTCTGTATTCCTAATCACTTGTTTACTGTCATGTACTTGATATGTGGCATACAATTCATTTCAATCACATGTATCCTTTTTGGTGTCGCATTTTTTTCACAAACGTTAGTGGATATTCAGCAATAATTAACAAGTTAATGGTTAAATAATGTCTTCCTTAAATATGTGATTGAATTATTAGGTATTATGCGAGGTTGTGGTTATCGAAACTGGGGCTGGTTTAATCCGCCATGAACGCAAATGTTGCCATTTCCGTCGGCTAGCTTACATTGTTAGGAACACAGACGGAGTGAGCGAGCTCTGTTGTAGCACTGCCATGCATTAATTCATAAGACTTGCTGCATACTATAGGAGTAGCGGGACGGTCTGGTGCAAGAGTTGAATGGCAAATAAATCTACTATGTAGGAGGTATAGAAGTATTCTTGTCTTTTTATTCTGGTGGCCCGTTTATGATGATATAAATAAGGCGCTGGATGGCGAGTCCACGAGTGCAAGATTCTATCAGAGTTAGTATTTCTTTTGGATATATGTGGCATGGCCTATAAAACTTCAAATGCTTGTTTACGACACTTTATTCATAATGATCCGATGCCTAACATGTTAAAAGGACAGCACATTTTTTCATACATTTCACCCTGGATGAATCACTGGAATTCGATGTTACCAGAAACTGGTAATAATTTCATGTGGTGATTCTAATTCTTGTGTTTTAAGAAACATGAGAATTGCAAGACCTATAGACGTAACCAATCATCTCGAAAATACATCGTATACGTATAATGACTTGTATTCAACACTGAGTAAAACACCTGTTTTTTTTAATTGACCTTAAGTTCAAAGACTACGTAAAAAAAGAATTACTTTTCGCCGTAGTTATGTATTTCTAACGTTGCATCGTTCTAATCGTTCGACCTGTATCTTCGTAACGAGGTTGTAATTTTCATTGTGCAGCTGCTATTACCACGAAAATTTTTTCACCTGCAAAATTTAAAAATATTGTTACTTTCCATAATTTCAAGGCATTAAATCCCCGCTGTTTCAAAAACAGTTTTAGTGAACTTCAGGTAGGTAGTTTTTTTCTATGAGCTTTTCGTAGTTATTAAATTAATTAATGCAATAAAATAATGAGTAGTGGTTTCTCCTTTACACCGAGGAATGTAAAACGGTGAATGATAATACATTGTAAAGACAGAGCTTACAATTTTTTTATATTGTTAATATATCATGAAATTAAATTTTGCTTTCTCTATCGGCTTTTCAATTTGGCATTCTTGTTTGTGGTTAATCACATTAGCAGTCTTCGGTATCAAATATTTTATTTCCGAGAAGATGATGTTGAATTCTAATGAAAATAAATAACCGTAAGACAGAAGTTCGAAGGTGTAGTGTAGTACCTAAGGTGTTGTATTTTGCAAAAAAAAAAAAAAAAAAATCACTTCCTTATCTCAAAATTAAACTAAACATTTTCAAGGAATTTTTTGCTGTCCCTGCCAACATCCATGTAATCTTTATGAGTTTGGCACCGACAATATTACTGTAATGAATCAAGGTGTGGTTGAAAAATAAAATGAAAATGGGGAACAAAAGGGGGTTTGGGGTGAGAAGACAAACAATCTTAAGATACCATTTTTTATTTATTTTATTTATTTCAATTTGCTTGCAGGCATTCTCAAATAATTATTTTCTTAGGCCTATACGTTTCCAAGCAAACTAATTTTCTTACTTTTTTTCGCAGAAAAATCATTGTAAAGTTATGATTAAGAACGACCGTTGCAGACAACACCCGAAAGCAAATAAACTAGAGGAATTATTCTTTTTTAAATGATTTGATTCATAGATTCATTGATGTATACAATATTCCGCTTTAGTGCCGAGTTATTAAATTGAGTTATTAAATTGTACTTTTTAAATGTTGGTAAAACAGTATAGATGGTTTTCCAATTGTATGCGAAGTATAAAATAGCGTGTTTAGTCTTTCCAGGCCAGCGTTATTTTGGAGCAGTGATGAAAAATCACACCGGAAATGTCTCCATCCTTCCCCCCTTCTCAATAAGGGTAGTTTATAGAAATCTAATTGACATCTTTTCTCCCGTGCGAATGCGATGCTAACCGCTCGACTAAATACGTCGAATTCAATTAACTAATATAGCGTTCACACATGCGAACCTGGTTCGATTCCCGGTGGGGTCGCTCCCGGATGTTCGCATGTGGGAATCGTGCCGGACGATGCCGCTGTTAGGCGGGTTTTCTCGGGAATCTCCCATTTCCCCCGCCCTTGCATTCTGGCGCTGCTGCATTCTCACCACGTCACCCTAGTTGGCTCTCCAGAACCTCGATGTTAAGAGCTGCACAAATCTCTCAGCTCTCCACTCTCATTTAGCGTTGTGTCTCTCACGTTCTGGATGCATTTTGCGTAACCATGCTCCTATATTGAAGAATTATTTAGGTTTGTTCTACAGATTACTTACTACAATCCTTACTCACTTTAAGTCTTCTTCAGGAAGAGCTACTGTTCTTAGTTACAGAATTAATCGCGTGAGGTACGGCACACTTAGGCCGGCCTGATACACGTGTTATTGACCCTTCCTTGGAAGGGAGTGTAACGGCATAGTCACGTAATTAATAGCGATGGCACTACCTTACGGCTCTATTTCAACTCTTTTGCAGAAATTATTCGTTTTCACGTCATAATTTCGGATTCATAGCAACTACTGACAATGAACGATTATTAAAAAATTTAAATTTTTCTAGTTGTTTAATATTTTTTGCGTAATTTTATTTGTGTGCTATCTGCTTGTTGCAAAATGTCAGGAACGTATTTATGTTTTATCAATAAGTTCCTGCGCTTTTGCAAGCAGGAAATAATACACAGCGAAAATTATACACAAAAGTATTAAACAGCTAGTAAATTGTAAATTTTCCATAACCAAACATTTTCAATAATACCTCCGAAACTTAAATTATGACATGAAAATGAAGAACTTCTGCACAATAGGTGAAGCCGAGCCTTAATAGTTAGGTGTAGGTACTTTGCAAAGCAAAGGAAAGAGTGCTGGACGTTTAGGTCACAAGAAAGGAAAATCAGCGGTAAGCTTCAGTGGTTGAAAACGTCGGCGAGAGGCAATTTGAAACTCTGCTCTCGAAACCTGCCATCAGAAGAAGATACATTTTTTTTTGTGCGCGTTGATCCTCTCTCGCGACTGACAAGAACATTTTCCCTATCTCGTCCCGTAACAGGAAATGATTCCCAGAATAAGGCTTTCATCGCTGATGCCCGGGAGTTGGGGTAGGAAAGAAGATAGCTGCTTTCCATTGAAGGGAAAGAAAGATGTTTAAGAGAACAACATAAGATGCTTGCTTTCATCTGTATCGCTTCAGAGATCCCTCGCCACACTCGGGCGAGATCCACGTAGGACCTTTCTGCAAGTTCGAGTAGGATGAATAAAGGGAATAGAGGGAGGGAAGTGTAGGGAATACTAGCTAGATGCAGCGAGGAAACTGAAATAATACAGGTCACGGTCATAAGGAATATTTTAGTTCGTATCTCGGGGGACTCGGCCCGTCTTTCTTATTTACGACTCCGTAAGAACGTTGCATTACCAGATCTCCGTATACACATTTTCGTTGCGTCGACCAGAATCGCAGACGACAAAAGCGAGTTATAACTCATGTGCTCGTGACAACGGGATCTTCAGTACACTTTTTATGTTGAATTTTTTTGTCGCGTAACTAGTTTGCACACATCTCTCTGCACCACTAGTGACGACCATTGAAACATTATCATCCGATCTCAACAACCCGAACTAAGGTTTATTCTATTCAGGGTGGGGAAGCTCAATGATTTTACTTTGGCAACTAAATTAAGTAAACGGGATAATTGCCATTTTCATAAAATAAGTACAATTGCGTAACATTTTTCTATTTGTGTTGTGTTAGAACCTACCTAAAGAATGAACATTCTTCGTACTGAGTAAAAAAGTAATTAATTATGTTCTCACGTTGTTTATTATATTGTCGTAAACTGTAGTTAGCAAAAAATTAGCATAAACAATTAATGTATTAATATGTGACAACTGAATGGAAATAAAAAGTGTAAATGGTTGAAAAAATTTTATTTTCTGGGCTTTCGAGTACAAAATTACTTTTGATGACAGCTATATTTATTTTTCACTTGAATTCATAACGTTTTCCCTGAATTAAGTTTGGGCTTGAAAACTCAATCGTATTATTACGGTATGCTCTTGTGAACACCATTGGAGGGCGCGAATAATAGTTACGAAATGAATTTAATACTTAAGATTTTGTTTGGGGCAAGTCCATATCACAATGCAAGCCAAACACGAATTTTTGCACACAAATAAAAAAAATTTCTGAATTTACCGCCAGTTTAAATACGACCTCTTCAGAACACCAGCGCACCTTGCGGCGTAAATTTTTCGTAGGTCAAACTCTCCAGTAAAAAATCTCGTTTTTTTCCCAACCTGAGTAGAATAAACCTTACCTGAGCTCAACTAATATGAAAATGACGATGTCAGTGAAACTGTGGGACTATACATGAATATGTAGCTAGGTGTATATGTTTCCCTTTCAATTAAGATTATTGTATACTGCCAGGAGTATTTTTAAGCAATTTTCCCGCCAGTATGGTTCAATTTAACAGTAAAAATGGAAATTCTACTGTATTATTATTTTTTTTTTTTTTTCGGAGAAGCACAGTGGAATCAGTGGATAGGAGCTGACACTGCTGTAGTCCATTCTTCGATCTCATGTTCCGGTGGGCAGGAAATTCTACAAGCGGAGATTCTTGTGTTGGTGGTACGGTTTTCTCATGGTCATCCCGTTTCCTCGGCCCTATATTGGCGCTACCCCGGACCAGTCACCAAATTCAGTTTATTACCGTGGTTGACCAGGAGTTCACATTAAAGACAGCAGACTTCACTTTTACTTTCCATTCAAAATGTTAACCCTAAATCAGACTGATGTTTCCTTTTAATTTTGGTTCGCTTTGAATCACAAGGGAGCCACTGTTTTGTGACAAGCATTTGCGAGGACGTGATCGGAATAATATGACTGTTGATTGAATAAAATTAAGTAAAAAAAAATTGTGGTTATCGCGTTTTATGTGGTGACTGGGCGTGTTAGCGGTGGTGATTAGCCCGACTTGTTTTATACTCTTGCTATTCAAAATCGCTATGCACGATTTTATGTTGCCACAAAGGAAGAAGAGAAATCGACAAATCATGTTGATTTAATGCTGCGACACCACTATTCTATTGCTTGTTAACAAATAAAACGCATGCAAAAAGTTGTGAATATTTATGTGCTACGCTTTTGAAATGCCAACATTGTTTGGTCATCTGAAGACAAAGCATTTGGCAGTTTTTAGGATTACGTTTTGAACTGTAGGCCTTATGCCCACAGACGTACTTTACGACACCCCCCGAAAATCCAGTGTGAAGATCGACCTTGCACCTCGTTCTCAGAAAACACTTCCGGATTAAGGCTGGCCCCTTTGTAGCCTGCGGCGTGGTAATCCGGACTGCCAGCGCTCACGCCTCCGCTACCGGCTGTTGTCTTGAAGCGAGACAAGTTAATAAAGGTCAAAGCAGTGCGGCGGCCGCCAGATTTTCTCCGCGCGTTGAGGTGGACAAAAACCACGAGCTGAAACCCGCGAGGCCTTCCTTGCCTTTGAGGCGCGCTTGGCACTAAAACCTTAATAGCAGCCTCGGGGGGTTTTTAGAACAGGTGGAGCTCACAAAGAAGAGCGTGGAAGTTGTAGTTTGCTTCCGATACACCGGCGAGAATCTTGCTGGTCTCCTCCATCTTGTGCGTCATCCCGGGGGAGAAATTTTCCAGAGAACGAACGTGGAAATGGTAACAGGCAAGAAAAAATGCCCGAAGTCTCTTTAAAAACTCGTGTATTAAAACACATCATACTATTGATTGTTTTAGCTATTATGAAACTACACCATTGCAAACCCTTCTTAAGGGGTCTCAGAAAACCTACTAGGTATAATAGCATAACTTAGATTAAAAATAACGTATATTTAAAAATGTAAATAAAATAAATAGGAAAGAACGAGCCTGAGTTAGCTTTTGTCGACAAATATGTTAACATAAGGAATACATTCAAAGAACAAATAACAGAACGACACAACACAACGAAAATTTAACATATGATTCCGAGCAAGTATGCAGTCTGGTGACACCAGAAAACCACACTACACAAACAGAGTTACAAGCAAGTATGGAATATGAATAATATTACAAAAACTGAACGAGCAACGAAGACAGCACAAACGAACACAATGGCTGAATCAGATGTAAATATGTGGCGGCAAAGACGACGACAATACAGACGAAAAATAGCAAGCTTCCTTCGAAATCAACAGGTGCGACGTCACAATATACCCGCTGGGGAGACAAACAATTTGTAAAGTATAATATCCTGGAAATATATTGCAGTTCCAGTCGCTCCTTATTTTAGTTCATATGGTATCCGACTGATACCACACCGGCCACTCACCCCTGCCATACTGGTTCGATTAGGATGTTTTCCGATTCTGAATATTTCTCATGTTGGGAATATAACAGATGTTGCCGACGAATTATTTCTGAGTTGTGTTCTGTCGTTTATCCATTATACATATACAAGTCAATTTATTTCATACTACTGAAGAATTTACGGCCATTTTTGGGGTCCCTGTTTTAAAATAACGCCGGCAGAAGTTACCGTGGCCATAAATGAAGTTATAGCTATTGATAAATTTAACTTAATTCAGGTTTTTAGTTGGGTTGTGCTATAGAATTAAATACGTTTATTTTGCATCCATACCAATTTATGATGTCCTCCCATTTCATTTGAAGACGTATTTATTTTATACCGTGGTTTATAGGACAATTTTAACTCGGAAATATAGAAGATAATGTCAGTAATATTAAGATCAATTATAATCTGGTATTAATCCAGGATTCGTGGTTGATACTTTAATAGCCTTCAGAGGTGCTGGAAGGTGACAAACGGGTGTTATTGAAATTGCTCTTGAAATAGGAATTGAGGTAATCTTCAAGGATTGTATATTTTCGTATGAAGTCACAAATGTGAATCGCCAAGCAGAGACTTTCCCTTCATTTCCTGTTAGTAAAGAAAAAAAGAAAAATAGAAGTAGGCGAAAATAAACAGGATGTACATCCCTTCCCCTTTTTACCCTATTTTCCTTGGAAGATAGGTTTAAAATATTTGTTGACTATATCCATATCTGTGTCGTGCCTTAATTACTTTTTAACTATCGGGCAGATTGGAATAACATTTTGAAGGCATGTGACGTGAATAACATTTGTTTGACTTCTTTTCTAGTAAAAAATGTAGCCTAACTGTTTCAAATGTATTGCACCAACATAGTAGACTCCGAGACTTAACTTTCTTTACTCAGTAAGTTTTTTCAAGCACTATTGCCAAAGTAAAACTCAGAATGTCAAGTGTAAGCGGAGAGGAAAATACATGGCAACATATATCTTGACAATATTTATTCTAGTAGTACTTTTGCTTTAAGGATAACTTCGTCTGCAAGAATTGTTCGTATAAATCTTTCCGGTATTATAATGTTGCATACTAGATATGTAAATATAGGAAATACTCTTTAAGATCCAAATTATGTGGTCTATGAGCACGGTGATTTGCTTGTATATAATTCCCAGCCTTGCGATACAATAATCTCATGGTCTGGTCACAAAACTGATTAATCTTGATCACAACTACTTGTTCACGCCCAGAATTCTTGACCAGCACATCATACTTTCTACTTCGAGCTTCAATCCCAGTGTCTAGCAAACATCAGACCTGATCATTGTGATTACGGTCAGATAATCACTACACTCAGAATCGCCCACCATTCAGAAAAAGTACGATTTTTCGCCCGACCAATGGCGATCACTTAATTCCTCTTACCACTTTTAATGACTAGTAAGGCACTTCTCTAGTTCAAGCAGATAGTGCAACAATCATTTCCAAATTTATTAACAACGTCACAAACAAGATGAACATCGGTATTCAGTGGATTTATCCTAGTAGTTATAAAACGTAAGATCACAGACATCTTGTTAAATAATTTTTTGCAACTATATAAAAATTATTTATTTATTTTAAGATAAAACGTATTCATCAACGAAAAGAATATTTAATTAGTTTTAGTTTTAAACTTTATGCAATTATTTTTCAGTTTTAAATTTATTACGCATTTTGCAGTTTTATCAATTACATTTTTTAAAATTATAATATATTTTCACACTTTTATTAATTTTTTATCAACATTTTTTAACTTCGTGGTACGTTTTAACAGTTGTATTAACGTTTACATAAAATTTTTAAATTTAATTCACGTGGGTACTCCATGACTTAAATGATTGAATTTTACTGTTAATGCAATTTAAAAGTTTTTAACTTTATTCGTTAAAAAAGTTTTTTTTAATTTATCAATAAATGTTATATTTTAATTTATAGCAATTTATTTTGCTCTAAAATAAAAAAATAATATTTTAACAGATATGTTTAAATGCTTTTATATAGGTTAAATAAAAATTATTTAACAAAATTGTTATGGCCTCAGTTTTATGTAATTACTTATCCGATCCAATCAATTCATCGATGTAAGCCATCACCTCGTTTAGAGAAGAACCATAATACATCCGGAAGACACCGCCCACAAAAATTTCATAGATATCGACAACTCTACCGATAAACTTCGTTCCCTGTCATTGCCTACAATAAAAAAATTCTGATGATAAAAAATTACGCCTCGCACATATTCCATCACAACTTGTGTGACCACAGTCGAAACCACGATCATAACATACTTTCAACCAATGTTTCCAACCCGTTTAAATTTGTTGCCATCTTACCAACCCAGCCATGAAACCCAAGAATAACTTCCAGAGTCCGTAATAAGTACTTCGCAAGACATCACACGTAAGTCGATATGCTTCTATCAGAATACGAATGTTTGCACTATCCGGCCGTTCACTCCTCAAATATCCCCGTTTATCCTTGTCATCAGAAGTTGGCGCCGAAAACATGACTACGCCTACATTTACCACGTACGTTACCAACGCCAATGTATGATATCACGACGCGAACTCGTGCCACTGCAACTTCTCTGCAAATTCCGCTGAACAACTTTGTCGCGGCGGGGAAAATCGATCGACTTAAATAAAGAGTACTCCATACCGAAAAAAATAGTTATTTATGAATTATTGTGAACGATGTAGATTGTATTTTCGATAATAATTAAAACAAATAAAAAAAAACTGAAGGGAAAGGTGGCTGTGTTGAGGACACAACCCATGGGTTTTACGTGGATGCGTCTACGTTAGAAAGTAATCATTTCTTTGCGATATGAGAATGGAATAAAAGTATTGCGTAATGGATGCATGGCTATTATATCTTATAGTCCATTAGCGGTTACATCCAACTTTCTGAAGCCCTGCTAAATTTCTACTTCCAAGACATTCCTCCTCCTCATGTAAACTAGAGCTTAACCGAGTGTAGAAAATTACACCAAAGGGACAATGCACTGCATTCGTGCACACTCACTGTAATAATATTTTTCTTAATAACTATTTCTTTCTAGGCATTACCAACACACCTATTTTGTCACTGGTATTATTAAGATTATTTATAAATAAAATATTGGGAGTTATAAACAAAATATAAATAGAATTTCAGTTTAACAAAAAATAAGGTGCTTCTTTGTTTTTTTCATGTATGTTAAAACATTGCGATATATAATACAGTGAAAGAAACAATTATACACGCCATACATGGAGTGAACGTCTAATTATAAAAGGTGTGATGAAACCGAGAATATGCTATAAACAGACAGCTCTCAACAAGACAGGTTTGGTTGGCACCAAAATCAGCGCTCTAGAACGTAGGAGTCACTATATATACTGCCCGGAAATTTTCGCCCATGCCCAAAGTTTCCACTGGTCCCGCGGGCCCCCTCCCGCGTCTCGCACATGCGCGACGCCAACTCAAGGTCATGCTCACATCCCCGTTGCATACCAGATCGAAAGACACCACATTAATTTTTTTATCCAGTTATTAGTCATGCAGTTATAGTGTAGGAGTGGATCACCCTACCAATGCTACATCGCTGTTTCCGTTCTGGTACCCCAAGTGTCTTGATTTTTAACAGGTATTCACGTCAAATTGGAGTGCCGTAGGTATAGGCTGTTCATGGTAAAATGAGTACTTTCGTAGCACTATTTGTACTCATCTTGTGTATTACTCCTCAGCATGTAAAACTAACATTGCCATGGGCCTTATCACTTTATTCATGTGTCGGCCAAGTGGAACTGTGATACTATTACAGAAGAAAATATTTTACACATTCGCTAAACCTTGCTCTTATAAGATTAAAAAAAAAAACAGAAAGTAAAAGAAATGATTTTGGTATTCACAAATGTTTACGTATCACTTTTAATTCAACGTTAAGACATAGAATTATTGTACTTTCCCTTCCGTTGCTACCAACTTTACTGGGCGCATGTCTGTTAGTGTGCCCGTTAAAATACACGCAGGCAGGGGCAGTGACATTTTTCAAAGGTTCATTTCAAAAGTGTTCACTTTATCGTGAACATCCTTTGACAGTATATAACTAAAGAATTTGCAATTTTTAGTACATTATAGGTTGGTCTTTTAATTGCAATGTTACGGTTCGAATGCAGATAGAATATGTTCGCCTATACCTTGCTAGTTGCAAATATATTTATAATCTTTAAAATATGAAACTTTTTTTTATGAAATATGAATATATATTATGAAAGTACCTTTAACTCATAAATAACTATAAATACACGCTTCACAAAAAGCAACTAAATTGAAATTGTGAAATTGATTCATGATCAAAGTTATTACCAGTAATGCCGTAAGGTTTATTTCACTTCAAAAATTCAAAGTCTTTGACACGAATCAGTCACTCACTAATATTTCAGAATGTATTTTTGTGTATGCTTACTTCAATACTGAAGTAATCTGCACAGTAATGAAATGAATTTGTAATTCCTTCTAAAAATTTCGAAGAATTTTTATTATTTTCGTAATAGCAGAGGAAATTCTCCGACGTGCTGATAATGCGCCCGAAAAAAAAATTACACCGAACAACACGAGGTCTTCTTTATGTAAAAATTAAGTTCGGATATTCTACTACTATCGCGATAGTTTCCGTAAACGCTTTCGAATCACTACTTGTACTAGTTTAAGCAAAACTTTCAAACATATATTAGCTCGGCTGTGAAAATAACGTGCTAAAGTAATCTTAGAACTGCNTAACTTCAATACTGAAGTAATCTGCACAGTAATGAAATGAATTTGTAATTCCTTCTAAAAATTTCGAAGAATTTTTATTATTTTCGTAATAGCAGAGGAAATTCTCCGACGCGCTGATAATGCGCCCGAAAAAAAATTACATCGAACAACACGAGGTCTTCTTTATGTAAACATTAAGTTCGGATATTCTACTACTATCGCGATAGTTTCCGTAAACGCTTTCGAATCGCTACTTGCACTAGTTTAAGCAAAACTTTCAAACATATATTAGCTCGGCTGTGAAAATAACGTGCTAAAGTAATCTTAGAACTGCATCCTTTGATCAACTTTTGACAATAAGATAACATATTAATGTTTAATATTTTGCAACGAAAATGGGGTACAAAGAATATATTCCCGGTTCTAATTGTCCATACAGAAACGTTCTCTTGTAATTACGTGCAAGTAAGGATCAACATTAATCTAAAAATGAATAATTTCCTACCGCGTGTAAAATATACTAGCCTAAAACAACGATCTTAGAATTTTGTGCTCGACGATGTTGCTTGTCAAAAATAAATATGAATATATATATATATACACATATATATATATATATATATANTGTGCTCGACGATGTTGCTTGTCAAAAATAAATATGAATATATATATATATACACATATATATATATATATATATATACACATACATATACACACAAACGTATGCAATTACTTAAGGCTGTGTTCACATAATNTATATATATATATATATATATACACATACATATACACACAAACGTATGCAATTACTTAAGGCTGTGTTCACATAATGTCTCGGTACTTGGTTATTAAACTCCCCAAGCATTGTAACATCGCAGTAAATATTCCCTCTCTTTCCGTTATAATCCGCTCATTTTTCTCTTAATAACAGTTTGCAGACGATTCTTGCATTAGACGGATGGTTGGAATTCTTTGAATTGGTTTATCTTCGTCCGTTGGCTGATGGAGCGTGAAAGGGTTTTCTACTGGAAAATTAATATTGTTACAAGAATGTCTGGGGCACGTATCCGAGTTCGTGAGGGATGGAGGTTTTAATAAAAACAAAACAACTAAATTCAATATTTATATTTATTCTCAATGCTACAAACTGTCAAACATCTGTTATCTACCAGTCTGAGCGTCCTATTTACTCTTATTATNTATATTTATTCTCAATGCTACAAACTGTCAAACATCTGTTATCTACCAGTCTGAGCGTCCTATTTACTCTTATTATCCTTATTAAGCGCAATATTTATTTACTATCTCGATTTCAATTAAAGTTTTTATCACAGTATTTAATCTTGCTAATGTCACTTAAATNGATTTCAATTAAAGTTTTTATCACAGTATTTAATCTTGCTAATGTCACTTAAATTGCTCCAATTATTTCCACACGTTTAGTTAAAACTGTCTATTTCCATCGTCCCGAATGTCTTTTCACTCACGCATCCAGTCCAAAGTCCCGCAGATCAGTCCCACCCTTCACTGCACACAGGCTCGCCGACGCACTCTCGCAGATCGCTGCAGTCATCCTTCGCCGTTCCGGAATCTCCCGAATGTCGCTTAAGGTCGCACGAGACGCCAAACTTGCAGCTCTTAATCACTCTCCTTCAGAGACCCGCACGTGGTATTTATATTTGAGGTAGGTGCCGTTTAGAACCTTTCTCGGCGATCCAAGTTGTTCTGGGAAAGGTAATAATGATGACGCGATTCCTGCGTGAGGATTTGAGAAATATGAGCTTTCAGGGTCAGCGAGGCGCGAGCTGCGATAAGTTGATTGACGTGTACGGCGGCGTCCTTTATGATAGGCCGCTTGTTTAGTCTAACGTTACAAACTTGACCTCCAGCTCTCGGCGGCTTCCCCCGCGAAGGAGACACCGGGCAGCTACATGCAACAATATCATGAAACTGTTTACATTCATACAAAGAGTCAACTGATCGCAACGAATTTAATAAATCAAAACCTCTTGCCACTCACACAATTTCTAACTCAATCATATAAATGAAACCGACAGTTTTTTTCCCCCCCACTTCGACACACACGGGTTCTGTAGACATATCTGATGAAAAACTGCTGGAAAATAAATAAAAACTAAGTATTTCATATGAGATGCTCTGAGCAGATTATTTGTGGACTCGTCTCCGGCATACACGAAATTAATTTTGTATTTGCATGAATGCTACTGTAAAAATCAAATGGAAAATTAACTTGACTGAGTTAACAATAAAACTACTAGGTAAATTTTTTTAAGTTAAAAATGGTTATAATTTTTTGATAAACTATAGCAAACGCATTAACTTTATATCTGAAACGACTGCATTTTCTTGGTGTCCAGTATATGGCTTCGTAAAGATAAATACGTAAGGGGTTTGCTTAGATTCATTCATCGGAGATAGAGATAGCACAATATTTTCTGAGACAAAATCACTACATGTAACATTTTGTGTCAATTATTTAGAACACACAAGATTGTATTTTGCCTAGTTATTATGATACATAAGTTAAAATATATTTAAGATTCACAACACCTTAAAGATACACAGCTGAATATAATTATTGAAATATTACTCGCTGAAAACTGAGTTACTGCACTACATCTGACTGAAGAATAAGTGGGATGCAGTGTGAAACAGTGCACGAACAAGTGGAACATAAGTAAAAAGCACTGTTAGGGCTAATTCGGGGATATCCAGTCACTAAAAAAAAAAAAAAAAAAAATAAAATTATGTGCGCTAACGCTGGAGCTGTTTTCGCTTACAAAAATAAATCAGTAACTAAAGGCAATTATCAGGATTTAATTTTTTCTTAAATTAGATCGCTTGTATACCTATCAACTCAGTCTAGCTTGCAGTTGAAGGTGGTACTTCGTTTTCTTCCNAAAAAAAAATTAGGTTATGTGCGCTAACGCTGGAGCTGTTTTCGCTTACAAAAAGAAATCAGTAACTGAAGGCAATTTTCAGGATTTAATTTTTTCTTAAATTAGATCGCTTGTATACCTATCAACTCAGTCTAGCTTGCAGTTGAATGTGGTACTTTGTTTTCTTCTTTAGACTCCATGTATTCCTGATTGGTAGGCAAGCTGCTGGTTCAAACACACCCGTGCAAGTCTTATATGCCAACTAACTAAGGCCCGTTGCAGACGCTCCGGCTTTCGTCCTTCCGGTATCGGACTGAAAATTATCGTCCGACAAAAACGCAGTTTGTAGCTCTCAGGGTACACTCCGATTCCAGCCGGACGGAAATATCCAGCTGATGTGTAGACTTGTGTGGTGTACACTGCTGTGCAGACGAGACAAGGGAACTACGAATTAATTCTGCCAAAATTTGGCAAAATACGAGTTCGTGGTTCAGTCGTTTGCTGTGTAAAGCCAATAGCTACTGTAGTTGGGCATAAAGATTATTTCGAATTTTTCTTTTTTAAAAACATAAACGAGGTAGAAAACCAACAATCCAAAATGGTGAGAGGAAGGTTCCCCTTAACCGCAGGCGTTTATCACATGTTGATGTACTGCGTAATGCGTCCAATTTCCACCTGAGGACCCGGAACGTCGTCAAGTATCGTTTCATTNATCACATGTTGATGTACTGCGTAATGCGTCCAATTTCCACCTGAGGACCCGGAACGTCGTCAAGTATCGTTTCATTTTCTATACTGAGTTTTCGTTGTTGTGTCCTCTCACATCTGTTTTTTGTTTTAGTAGGTATTGTAGTTTCTCGTTCACTGTATTTTTCTGCTGTGCTTACTTATTTCAGATATTTTCCCACAAACACTGGCAAGGAAATATTTTATTCCTCAGTTATGTTCATTGTGGCTGTAAAGTCGTGTNCAGATATTTTCCCACAAACACTGGCAAGGAAATATTTTATTCCTCAGTTATGTTCATTGTGGCTGTAAAGTCGTGTGGTAGTGATTTTTTTTTTTCGAGTAAGTTTTGTATCATGTCGCGTCTTCCGATATTGGCTTCGGTATTTGCAGTTTGTTGTATTGTTGTATTTTATAATGTTTATGAATTACTGATAGTTTAACATTTTCATTGACAAAGGAATAATATTTCCCCATTTTGTATTGATTATGGTATTATTTGTATCGTGTTTTTGTTTTTAATGTATTGCTGTGTCTTCTAAAATTGGATTCGATGGGTTCCTTAACTCTTTGAAACATGGTGGTATATATATTGTACGTCGCATAAGAAGTGTATTTATTTGTGTGCATTGTATACAGCAGAACATGCCATCCAATAAGGGAAGCCCCTCACGTACAGAGAGACATCACTCGTTGTTTAAGACGCTTAAAGAGCTGCTGGCAATAGTGCCAAATACAAACACACGTTTATTGGTCGCCACATATGACAGCTCGTTAAACTGACACTAGTAAGTACAGTTCCAAACAAAAAGTTTGTCCGTTGCAACGCTTAAAATAACATATATGTATATATAATATATATGCCTAAAAGAGTCAAACTATGGCCAGGAAATAATCTTCTCGTGCTTTGTGTACATTTTGGTTGTTGCCCATAATTTTTCTTGCCCAGTTTGTTGCCTTTCGCTCGTTGATTCATGCTTTGTTGACTGATAGGTACTTCTATAGTTCATAGTTTTTTGTCGTTCATTTATTTGCCTTTTCGGTTTATTTGTTTTGTTATTAGTCTTAAATGGATATAGTGCATTTAAATACAGAAATCTCACGTTACAATTTCCAATAAACTACAAATATAATAGTTTAGTGAATGAGAAGGTCAGTCTTCTGGAACCGGCTAATTTTCATGAGTTTTCGCATGAATTTATATACTGGTACGCATTTATACCAAAAATGTCCAAATGAGCTCTAAGTATTAAACTGGGCCGTACAGAGATTAATTTTCTGACACATGATCAACGAAATTCTGGTGCCTACCGAAGCCAAAGTTGCAGATTTGAATCTCTTATAATAAATGGCAATAAAATTCCCTCTTTTCCTTCCTCAAATTAATCGACCGGCAATAAGTGAGAGCGTTAAGGGATATATTCNATGGCAATAAAATTCCCTCTTTTCCTTCCTCAAATTAATCGACCGGCAATAAGTGAGAGCGTTAAGGGATATATTCATATTGCTAAAGAAAATTCCTAATGCATCGTAACACGCCTCTTGTCCATAGCTGCGCGAAAATAATCACGCATTTTGAGTGAGTGAGTGAGTGAGTGAAGAGATTCGGGCGGCTCGCAACATTGAGGTCTTGAGAGCCGATNGTGAGTGAGTGAGTGAGTGAAGAGATTCGGGCGGCTCGCAACATTGAGGTCTTGAGAGCCGATGAGGGTGAAGCGAAATAAGTATGGAGCAGTGGAATGAAGGGACGGAGGAAACGGGAGATCCCCGAGAAAACCCGCCGACCAGTGGCATCGTCGGGCACGATTACCACATGCAAAATTACAGGAGCGACCCAGCCGGGAATCGAACACGGTTCGCCTAGGTAGGAGGAAAGTAGTTTAACCACTACAACACCTCGGCCCCAAAGCATTTTGTGCATGGTGAGTTTCCTTCATTGTTTGCAAATAAATATTGTGGCTTCCTTTCAGGGAAATATGGTGTTTTATGGTTATAGTCGTCCGGAATTTTCTTGCGTGTGTGCATTCATATAGGACGTTCGCGGTAAACTGAGCAGTTTGGAAATCAACCTTTGAATAATGTCACTGTCTCTACATGCATACATTTTAACGGGCACTCTTGAGTGGCATGCTTTCTGTAAAGAGGGAAATTAGTTCAATGCCGTAACGTTTAATCAACAGTGTTAGGAAAACATTTGTCAAAACTGAAATGATTTATTTCGCTTCCTGTTTCTTTTTCAATGCATATAGGTTTAATAATTATAAATGTGTAAAATATTTAGTTTTCTAACAATTACACAGTTGCACTTGAAGAAACGCGCGAGTAAAGTGATCAGGCNATGGCAATAAAATTCCCTCTTTTCCTTCCTCAAATTAATCGACCGGCAATAAGTGAGAGCGTTAAGGGATATATTCGTATTGCTAAAGAAAATTCCTAATGCATCGTAACACGCCTCTTGTCCATAGCTGCGCGAAAATAAACACGCATTTTGAGTGAGTGAGTGAGTGAGTGAAGAGATTCGGGCGGCTCGCAACATTGAGGTCTTGAGAGCCGATGAGGGTGAAGCGAGATAAGTATGGAGCAGTGGAATGAAGGGACGGAGGAAACGGGAGATCCCCGAGAAAACCCGCCGACCAGTGGCATCGTCGGGCACGATTACCACATGCAAAATTACAGGAGCGACCCAGCCGGGAATCGAACACGGTTCGCCTAGGTAGGAGGCAAGTAGTTTAACCACTACAACACCTCGGCCCCAAAGCATTTTGTGCATGGTGAGTTTCCTTCATTGTTTGCAAATAAATATTGTGGCTTCCTTTCAGGGAAATATGGTGTTTTATGGTTATAGTCGTCCGGAATTTTCTTGCGTGTGTGCATTCATATAGGACGTTCGCGGTAAACTGAGCAGTTTGGAAATCAACCTTTGAATANACTTTGGAAATCAACCTTTGAAAAATGTCACTGTCTCTACCTGCATACATTTTAACGGGCACTCTTGAGTGGCATGCTTTCTGTAAAGTTGGTAAGGACAGAGGGAAATTAGTTCAATGCCGTAACGTTTAATCAACAGTGTTAGGAAAACATTTGTTAAAACTGAAATGATTTATTTCGCTTCCTGTTTCTTTTTCAATGCATATAGGTTTAATAATTAGAAATGTGTAAAATATTTAGTTTTCTAACAATTACACAGTTGCACTTGAAGAAACGCGCGAGTAAAGTGATCAGGCCCATAGCAATGTGCATATGGCGTAAGAATACGCAATGTGAATGCAAGTATACCTTAAGCAGGGGTTTAAAAAGCGCTCAGNCCCATAGCAATGTGCATATGGCGTAAGAATACGCAATGTGAATGCAAGTATACCTTAAGCAGGGGTTTAAAAAGCGCTCAGTTTACCGGTGAACAGCCTTTAAAAGACGGTACGCCCCTCACTTCAATTGACGACGCTACTCGACCGTCTCGTGGCTCACGCGCCGCCTTGTCGCGTCACTAGGCGCCCCGCTGCTCTTCTTCATCGCGCTGAATGCGATGTGAACGCCTTTGACGGGAACGCTGTTCACATCCTCGTCGCCGTGACGCGTCGCACACTAATCATCCCCGGTCCGGAGCGTCTGTCGTGAGCGTTTATAATGCGCGCGTCGAACCTCTACTACGGCACGTCAATTAATGCTGAAAACGTTAATTGAAGTATACCGGTTTCTGCAAGACAATCTAGAGAAATGAAGAAAAGGCAATCCTGCTTTGTGAGCATATGTAAATTTTAATGGCATTATACATTCCTTCTCCAATAATATACTTCGGCAAACAAAATGAATAAGATAAGATTCTCTCGTTTTTGAGTTNGCATTATACATTCCTTCTCCAATAATATACTTCGGCAAACAAAATGAATAAGATAAGATTCTCTCGTTTTTGAGTTACAACACTATCTCTGTAAGAGGGGCCGTGGAGTTGTAGTGGTTAGACTTCTCGCCTACCACCCAGGCGAGCCGGGTTAGATTCCCGGCGGGGATTCCCGGTGGNTGGAGTTGTAGTGGTTAGACTTCTCGCCTACCACCCAGGCGAGCCGGGTTAGATTCCCGGCGGGGATTCCCGGTGGGATCGCTCCCGGATTTTCGCATGTGGGAACCCGTATTAGTATTCGTCGGAGCATCTGCAAGACCGCACATGCTGTACGCCTTGAAGAACTTAAATCTTATTCGCCGCGTAGCGTAGACGCACCACAAAACATGTTTGAACGGCCGCGGTGAGCAGATCTTATATACGAATAAGAAGCAAAATATTTCATTTTAAAGACAATTCGTCCAATGTTAATTTTGAATAGCTCGGAGTATTTCCTCGAATATTTTCCTTGCAATAAAGTTCCTAACTATACAAACACGTTTTTTGTGGATTCTGCATTAAACTTGTTGCAGTAAAACGGCAATACTGAGTACGCGCAATCACAATCTTCAATGAAATAATTTAAATTTATTTTAGGAAATTATAGAATATGTGTGCCGAGCATAAGAACTGTAGCCAGCGCCGATGGTGGACTACGTGCAAGAGCTTTTCAAAAGTTGGTTTTAAAATGTTCGGCTACAGGTGAACCAAGTATATACCTCGTAGTTTTATTTGTCGCTAGTGGTTGAAAAACAACAGTCTCACAACGGTCTCATCTTTGCGANCAAGTATATACCTCGTAGTTTTATTTGTCGCTAGTGGTTGAAAAACAACAGTCTCACAACGGTCTCATCTTTGCGAAAAAAGAACCAAGAGGGAGGGCGATGGAAAAGAATTTATCCGAGTCACAGGACGGTGGCCTCGCACAAGGAGACTGAACCGCGAAATTGAAATGAGAGCGGGCGAAATACATNTAGTGGTTGAAAAACAACAGTCTCACAACGGTCTCATCTTTGCGAAAAAAGAACCAAGAGGGAGGGCGATGGAAAAGAATTTATCCGAGTCACAGGACGGTGGCCTCGCACAAGGAGACTGAACCGCGAAATTGAAATGAGAGCGGGCGAAATACATCGGTTAGACGCTGCATGTGAAATTTGCAGAGTTTCGTCGCTTTCAGGGACTCACTTACTTCCGGGCTCCTGTCTTTTTGTAGTAGCGGTTAGATGGTAGAGAGTTTGTAGCCACGGTAAACCACGGTGGATATATCTGTTTTTGAAAAAAAAAATAAAAAAAAAAATCGAATTCCCTGTTTAATATTTGGTTTCTGCCAAAGCTTGAACATAAATTTATTTTGAGTAACGACAAAATATTTTACACACACACAAACACACACTCACATACAGTAGAATTATATTAAGACATTTCTGAAGGGATTGAAAAAATAATGCTTATTAACCAGGAACATTTTTTAAAAGGGTCTTATTACTCATGTGCAGGTAGACGAGGTGCACAATTATTCATCTTATTAAGCAGGAAAATTTCTTAAGTGGGAACGTCTTAACAGGGCTTAACTGTATATGTATATATATATATACATAGAGAGAGAGAGAGGGAGGGAGAGAGAGCAAAGAACTTATTATTTCGAAAATATGTGGGAAAAAATGAACAGCATTCAAACATTTATTCACCGAGAAACCGTGTTACAGTTTGCAGTGCGTGCTACCGGAGTAAAGTTATTTCATCATAGGCTTTCAGATGAAGAGAGTAAAGACATTGTATGAGCGAGTAAAAGTTTTGGAAGGAAAAGGGAAGAGGTGGCATGACATTAATTCGTCGTAGATACACACTGCGATAAGGACGCAAACTGTTTCTTGAACACATGAACTTCCCTTCGCACCCAAGAAATTCTTCCTCTTTCCTGTGTAAATAGCTACATAAATTCCACCACGAAACTAGATGTGTTTTCGTATGTTGGACGCAGTGTGTGTTTAACGTGACGGGAATGTTTACTTGTCAGTTAGGCTACACTATGCTCGGAGAAAAGCAGAATATATTTTTTTTTTTATGACATTTGACCTCTCCCCTGCCTAGTATCAAAGGCTAAACGCCAAGGAAATTTTGTCGTTCTCCATTAGCTGATTGTTGTTCATAACCAGCGAATGGTCCGTTGAAAGACTTGGTTGTCAGCAGCTGTCGGCGCATATGCTCTTTTGCGAAGCAGTGCATCTATTCACAGCGATAATACGACGGTTCCTTGTAACGTTCGCATGCGTATGTCACAAGATGAATTCCATTTCGCTGATTCCCGGTGTAGCATCGTGGTGTTACGTATTTTACATCAAACTTACAGCAATCCATTTTGACAGCATGAGAGACGAGCATATGTCCTGCTTACTGTACATAGCCAGCGAACACACGTGTTTCCTCTACTTACCGTTTAATTCAAATTTGCCAATTTAAAATTTATGGCATTGCAAAGTGAGAGGAAATTAGTAACCAACCAAGCCCGGGATAAAATACTTAAATATTATTCAGGATATGATAAAATGAAAAGGGAACTTAAAGTCATTCACGCTTATGTGCGAAGTTACTAAAATGGTATATTACTCAGGTTAGTCAAAATACTGCTACTTCTCTCACTTTCATTTTCATTTTGCATCACTTTTTGCACAAAGCTACGCCGGTTTGGAAAAAATGTCCAACTAAGACGAAGGCATCGGAAGCTTGAATGATGGGAGAGCTCTTGGATAATGGTCACAGCCGAGTCAAACATAATAATTATAATTAATTACCATAAACGAGCATGTAAAAATATTTATATTGCGTGTCGCTGTTTTAATAAATCTGAAGTAGTTGTTTTAATAGTAAAAAAAAATAATAATTCCAGTTTAGTGACAGTGGCGTGTGCTTGTCTTGTATACTACCAACTTTTCAAACAAGGGCAGGGCTATATATGGTGCCTTGCCTCCGTCCCAATTATATGCCAGGTTTGGCTTGACTGTAACGGTGTGGTGTCCCTGATTTACTAACGATCTGGAACTGCTGGCTGGTTATCTCCGGCTGTTGTGTGCTATTTTATTTATGTACTTCCAGATTTATGACTATTTACAATTTATTGTAAAATGTGCAGTTGTTTATAGCAGACTGAGCTGTGTGTGTTGGGCAGTTTTGTGTATTGTATTTTTAAAAAACGTTTTCTTCAATGCCCTTGTTAGGCAGTTCGTTGCCTGTTATGGTTCCCAATTTTTACTCGGCCTGCCAAGGTCTCTTCTAGCTTGTGACCCGAAATTTTTCATTCTGACTGGTAGGATTTCTGTTTCATTCTTTGTAAATGATCATTCCATATTTATATTCCTTTTAGTCTATTTTTAGTTTAAGCAGTAGATATTCAGTAATTTCNCATTCTGACTGGTAGGATTTCTGTTTCATTCTTTGTAAATGATCATTCCATATTTATATTCCTTTTAGTCTATTTTTTAGTTTAAGCAGTAGATATTCAGTAATTTAATAATATAAACATTTCAATTTTTTTCTGTTTTTTTAATTCTTAAGAATTTTCTCTCCCTTGCTTTCGGTATGTCTTTCTTTTTTACTACTTTAACACCCAGGATTCTGTTCCATGAAACACGGTTTGGAGGGTATTAGTTTTGTAGAATTTAAACCGTGTTTCTTATTTGTTTTGTATTTAAGTGTATATTTTAAAACTATATGAGGCCCATTTCATTTAGAAATCGTAAACTCATTGACTTACGGAGTTTTACGCTAAACGAAAACACTAATAATAAAAAAAAGAGAAGGTTCCATTAAAATTAATACTTAATGACAGGCACAGACAAAAATAAATATTGACATTTGATTTGCCGCGGAGCAAATAACTTACAGTTAGAAATATCAGTCACACAGTAACAGGAAATACACAAATAAAGCCTAACCTTCTCTCTCGGCGTGGAAGGCTGGTGGAATTACAAGATTGGTAATTGGTACGCTCATCTGTTGAGATTCTTGTCGATTCGAGTCAGGGGCCGCTGTGGTGTCGTGGTTAGGCTACTCGCCTCCCACCTAGGCGAACCGGGTTCGATTCGTAGCGGGGTCGCTCCCGGATTTTCGCATGTGGGAATCGTGCCGAAGGATTAGGCTGGTCGGCGGGTTTTCTCGGGTATCTCCCGTTTCCCTCGCCCTTGCATTCCGGCGCTACTCCATACTCACCTCACTTAACACCCTCATCGGCTCTCAAGATCGGCTCGATGTTAAGAGCCGCCCAAATCCCTCCACTCAACTGCATTCATTTCGAGTTGACAACTGGAATCAACGTAGTGATATAGAGTGCGTTTTTTAGTGCCTTCATCGCGCGGTGATGTCCAGAAATCAACATCCATTAGAAAGGAGAATCGCTAGGATCTCGTCGTAATGTTTTGTCAAGTATTAACAATCATGGACCAAAGTGTTTTGAAATTATTTTTCTGGCCTGAATATCGCATTCGTGGTTACTGTGCCGTTAGTTAATCCGCATCTGGAAGGCCTGTGAACGCCGTATAGCAAATGAACGAAACCCGGTATAATCAGGCAAGCTTTTATGTTTTATTTATTTATTTAAATGGTGTTGTTAGTTTAGAGAGGTTTTGTTATAACATATATGGATCGAAACGAAAGAAATAGAAATAACATCTCTTCAATTTTCTATACAAAAATTGACAACATGAAGAAAATAATTAACATCAGTTGTATGCACTTCTCAAAACTTTTCCAACTTACAGTATTGATTATTGATATTTATGCAATCAGGCTCCGGTATGTATTTGAATTTTTAAATAACACGCAATATGATTATATTTAAATCCTAACCACATGCACACCTACGTATTTGTTTAGAAATATATGCTGTTTATATTCTTCTTCCTTGTCGCATGCGGCTGTTGCAGGTACGTTGGAACAAGTTCTATCTCACACTGTCGCATTGCCATCGTCTGCTGGCTCGCCTTTGATTGGCTAGTAATTTTTGTCGCACTGTCGATGGCGCACTGCCACACTATTGTAAAAAGCACTTTAGGAATGCAGAGGGGTGACGTGTGTGATTCATGTGCAGTGAAACGTGGCAAATGGTTTGCCAATGACAAGTATGTGAGATTATAATATGAAATATATTGTGTAAGTGGGGACCAGTTAACGTCTGATAGATGAGATCAAGTGATCAGTGAACGCAGCAAATATGATTCCTGTCCGTATAAAGAAAGACAATCGGTCAAAAAGGAAATAGGCAGCAGTCATCTAAGTAAATAAAGAAAACATTTCAGAACGAATGTGAAACAGTTGTTACATGGCAAGCAGGTGAGTTCATAATACAGTTTACATGTTATGATATTTTTGTCCTGTAGAGTATTTGGTTCCCAAGAAATGTACTATAAGTGCCCAGGGTATATTTAAAGTAGGCCTACGTAGAATTTTCGTAGATAAGAAAAGGTAAGTAGTTAGATGAGGCCTAACGTCTCGTTAACGTGGCTGGACTGGGATTTGAACCCAGTGCCTTCCGAATGCGGGTCCGAAGGTTTACCATTGCGCGACCTCACATGGTAGATAGTAAAAGGAAAGTGAACTTACCTCCCCGTGGCTCTCGCTCGGAAAATTGAACATTTTTTGTCGCCGTGGATTTCACTGAGCTCAGCACGTAAATATGAATAAAAGTGCAGCTACGCCTTTTTGGCAAAAAGTGATAACGCGGTAAGGGGATCGAGCGGTGTTGGCTCTGTGCCATGCCCCAACCCTGTAGCTGAAATGGCAGGAAAACGGTAGACCGGGATATAAAATATCCCACGAGAAATGTCCTCTTTGTTAAGTAATTCCTTCCATGCATAGGAACTGAAAACAAGTACAGCGCATGATGAATGACCGGAGTAGGTATTGAAGTAAGTTCGGGTTTCTTAGCACTGCCCCCTTTTCCACTTGGCCTCTGATAGGAATATATTAGCTGCCATCTGACATCATACTTTACAGTGGCGAAAACCCTTATTTTCCCCTATAAAATGTCTACGTTTAAAACAACCAATGAGCAGAATTTACGACTGCATGATATATTTTCAAATCTCCCGAATAAATGCATTTAAATGTTAAAACATCATAACCGTGGTGGCCTCTCCTCTCTTCTCTCTTTCTAATCGTCACATAATTGTGTTCGTGCCTCCACTTCGTCGTAATTAACTGTTGATGGTATGAGGCCGGAACATAAAAATATGTAACCTGCATAACTTGGAATTTCTAACTGTTAATGAAACTATTTGTTCTATATTTAGGAACTCCTGGTATGCATACAAATAACTTTTGAACCTAATCATCATTGCCACTAATCGCATGGCTCTCAAATGGCGTGCAGAGTTCTCGTCGTGCTGCGTGTGCCTATGGGACTTAAAGCTGTCAGCCTGTCTTTTTCTAGGTAAAAACTTTGTGTAGGGTTCAACACAGGACCCCTGAGTATTTTTTTTAATGTATCTGACTTCGTGTATTGCGAGAGAGAGGGAGAGAGAGAGAGAGAGAGNCAGGACCCCTGAGTATTTTTTTTAATGTATCTGACTTCGTGTATTGCGAGAGAGAGGGAGAGAGAGAGAGAGAGAGCACTTTGAAAAAGCCGTTTTTAGATATGTAGGAGTACTATGAAGTGGTGTTTCTAACGTGGGTGACGTTCTTGAAATGTCCTCGTCTGAAGTAAGTGTTCTTTTCGTAGATCATCACGTTGGATGGATGTTTAATATTTTCTTGGGAAAACGTGTATTTCGAAGACGATGCAACGCAGTGCAAGGGCCAGATATGCGGGCCCACTAAGGGGAACCTCCCCCCGCCATATTGGGTTCTTGGTTTGTCTAGCTAGTTTATATTTAAAAGAAAAGGCAATTCCAAAAGCACCCCTTTACCCAACTAGCTATTGGCCTTACACAGCAAACTGACATAACGACTGAACTGAGAACTCGTGTTAATGTCTCGATATTGATTTTGCTAATTTCTGGTAGAAATAAACTTGTGACGTAATTATGAGTTCTTAGTTCCCTTGCCTTGCTTGTACTGCAGTGTAAGGTCAATTGCTAGTTGTATATAGTGCTACTGTCGCAATTANGTGACGTAATTATGAGTTCTTAGTTCCCTTGCCTTGCTTGTACTGCAGTGTAAGGTCAATTGCTAGTTGTATATAGTACTACTATCGCAATTATTTAAAAAAAAACCATAACCGAGCTAGGAAATCCGAGAATCCAGTATGGTGAGGGAAGATTCTCCATAGGGCTGTCGCCTAGTGAGGGGTGTGGTTTTGCATGTGAGGCAGTAGTCGACGAAGCGCTACGGTCGACGCCGGCAGGCACGGAAAAGCGTTAACGCCTCTACGCGTAAAGTTGTGAACTCACGTGCAGTGCTCCCGTCGTAGCGCTGGAACTATCGTTGTACAAGACGCGACACTTGCATAGCAAGGTCCAGTACACTCTTCTATCGTAATTTGGCAGGAATCGGTTAGTATTTTCTGAGAAACAGCAGACTGAAAAAGCCGTTTTCAGGCATGTTGGAGGGCATTAAAATAATGTTTACGGAAATGTAAGTAAATATACTAAAACGCAACCAGTAATGACGAAAAACGGATTTAAATCCGCAAACACAAAATACGGAAAGTCTCCGTATTTCCTATAGCTTCGGGTTTCAGGTACGAATAATTACGAGTCTACACGAAACTTTTTTCGCCACTGTAACCTGAAAATTATAGTTTCTGCGGCAGTTAAGGTTATCCATGCCACTAAGACATATTCTTTAAAGCATTGATAAGTAAATCAGGCGTCTTAAACATTTAGTAACACTTAAGATGCACTAACTTTAATATATATGANCACTAAGACATATTCTTTAAAGCATTGATAAGTAAATCAGGCGTCTTAAACATTTAGTAACACTTAAGATGCACTAAGATGCACTAACTTTAATATATATGAAAAAAAACTGCTTATGTGACGGTAGTATGAATACGAAAGTTAAAACCACATACATCGTGTGAGAGTTGATGATGAATGGTTAGTCGTGTTCTTGCAACTTTTAAACTCGGGTTGAAATCTTGCTCGATATTTTAAATTTTTTAAATATCTCTTTTATGCACAGTAGAAAACCCACATAACGAAAATTAAAGACTTTTTCATTATTTCTTTTTATTTTAAACTGCAAATACAGAAAACTAACAAGGAAATTAACGGAGAGGTTCCGTGAAATTTACGGAAAGTCGGTTTTTGAAAATCGATGTGTCTGTAATTTTACGGAGAGTTCACGGACACCTCTGAATAAATATTTACCAGCACTTTTTCGTAAAATGAAGGATATTTATTTTAACAGTACACTACTGGTTTGATTTTTTTTTCTAAGATACGTTTACTGGTTTCCTTACAAAAAAAACGGAATTTCAAATTTTAAACACACTGCAACGCAGTTCAAGTAGCAGTAGGCGGTCTCCTTAAGTAGGCTACTCTGTGGCGCGAGTCCGTGTCGGGGGGCAGCCCGCCCTTGGAGAGCGCTACTCCATTGTCCCCTCGACCCTCGCTCCCCTGCTTTTATTACGGCAGCGTGGTCGGGTGTAATGCAATTTGCCTGAGTGAGTGTGTGCGATCCCGCTGCAGGGCATTGGGACCGGCGTGATCAGGTTACCGGCCGGCACTCTAGTCTTCCCTTCCACCGATGGCCTTCGCTGCCCTTGACCAGCACTTGGGTGGGGAAGCGGGTGGAATAAATCTGGGTAGCCTCTTCCCCTCTACCCTAGGCTACCCTGCAGCGACCTTCATCGGCTGACCACCAAGTGCGTCTTCAGAGGGAGGGCGATGATCGTCCCTCTTTTCTCTTTTTTTTTTGTTTCTCCTTCGAAGTGTCACTGTCATTCTCGCTGGTGAAAGCTGCGCCACGAAATTGAAAGCAAGACGTTTCCAGATGGAACAGGCGTCTAAATGAAAGTGACCGGCCACGGTCACTATACACTGTTACAGGACCCCAGAGGGGCGTATCCGAGTTCGCAAGGGATAGAGGTCTTAATAAAAATAAAATAAATAAATTTAATTTTAATTTATTTAGACCGCTATAATTCACAGCAATAATTTATCTATTTATCTCCACTGTTACTCTTTTTATTTCTCAATGAGCGTNATTCACAGCAATAATTTATCTATTTATCTCCACTGTTACACTTTTTATTTCTCAATGAGCGCAGCATTCAATGTCTATCTCGATCCTAATTAAAGTCCTTCTCGATCTCTGTTTGGTTAAAGTGACTTAACTCACATTGATCATTAACACATGTTCAGTCTCTCTGTTGCCATCATTTGTAATGTCTTGCAGTCACGCATCCAGTCTAATAGTCCAGCCTGCCAGTCGCACCCTACACTGCACCTATGCTTGCAGTCACAGATTCTACTCCTGCTGATCACTTCTCTTGCCACCCGTTGCTCTTTTGGCTCGTCGTCTATTGCTCAAGCTAGCGCAATCGCCCAAACTCCAGGCACTCATCAACTCTCGTAAACTCCTGGCTTGGATGCCCGGCACGCTTTTATAGTATCAGCAGCCAATATCTGGAATATTCCCCGCACCCCGAGTCACGATGGAAAAATATCAAAATTGGAACATTCTTAAGATAAATCCAGAACATCAATCTGCCGAATGTCGGGAGCGTGCAAGCAGCAAAATATTTATCGCGGCGGCACGCTTTTCGGGACAAGAGAAGTTCGTCTTCTATTATCGCTCTCTTGTAATTCAAACATCCCTTGTGACTCGCCACCCGATATCATATCACTACTCTGTCCTTCTCTTCCTCTCGCTCGTGCGGGACAGAGCTGCGAGCGCGTATCAATGTAGTACATACTACTCATGGCTGTTCGCGATGAAGTGAGCACTTTTGAAATCGGCCTTTGAAAAATGTCAATGTCCCTACCTGCATATATTTTAATGGGCACAATGACGGGCATGCGCCCAGTAACGTTCGTAACAAAGAAGGGGAAGTAGTTCCATGCTTTAACGTTGGGTTAAACGTGTTATGGAGCCATTTGTAAATACTGTAAATTACTTTTGATTTCTGTTTTTTTATGCATCTAAGTGTAGTGTTACGATGCCGTGAACATGCCGTAATTCGACGTCTAAAGTTCTACTTCCACAGTTTTCCTCCGCCTCGTGCAATCGAAATTTAACTAATTATAGAAAATTACACCAAAAGGACAACGCACCTTATTAGCGCGCACTCAGTTTAATAATATTTTCCATAAGAACTATTTGTTACTAGGCATTACCAACACATCTGTTTACTCACTGTTTTTATTCATATAAATTATAAATGAACTATTATAATTTATGGATAAAATATAAGTAATATTTCAATTTAACAAAAAAAAAGACACTTTTACGTTAACATATGTATAAAATGCGTGTGATATATAGCATATTTGGGAAACAACCAAACACGTAAAATATAGGGTGATATTTCCAAGGTTTGTTTCAAAAAGTGTGAAGAAACCGCGAATAGACTATAAATGCTATTCGCTGTAAATTGCGCGTTTTTGAAATCAACACACTGGCATCCTGGTTCCCAGTTAAGTTGGCACCGAATAAAGGAAAATATTTCCAAATCTTGATGTTGTATTTCGAGCGTAATGTTTAAATGTATGACAAATAAATTTAAGGTATTTATTCTTCATACACACATAAGGGTACGAAATTGTNACAAAAAAAAAAAAAAAAAAGACACTTTTACGTTAACAGATGTATAAAATGCGTGTGATATATAGCATATTTTGGAAACAACCAAACACGTCAACAGGTTTGTTTCAAAAAGTGTGAAGAAACCGCGAATAGACTATAAATGCTATTCGCTGTAAAGTGCGCGTTTTTGAAATCAACCTTCGAGAATAACCACTGCCGCTTTTACTGCATATATGCTACCGTACACACTGGCATCCTGGTTCCCAGTTAAGTTGGCACCGAATAAAGGAAAATATTTCCAAATCTTGATGTTGTATTTCGAGCGTAATGTTTAAATGTATGACAAATAAATTTAAGGTATTTATTCTTTATACACACATAAGGGTACGAAATTGCATATTAGTAACACATTCAGGTTCCTAAAAATTTCACGTGTCTACTTGACTGGGGCATGAATACAGTGATCACACCCACGGCAACGTTGATGTTACACACGGCGTAGGATACAATATGAGGAGAAAGTTAGATCTTAAGCAGGGCTTTCAAAAGTGCTCACTTTATCGTGACCAGCCTATTGGTCAGTTCACGACTTAGGTCTGTACGAAATAAAAATATATGGTTCCTAGTCCGTCGTCTACGTGTAGTGTACATAACAACGCTGAAGTGTAGAAATCTACGATATTGCGATATTTTATTTCNACAGTGATCACACCCACGGCAACGTTGATGTTACACACGGCGTAGGATACAATATGAGGAGAAAGTTAGATCTTAAGGAGGGCTTTCAAAAGTGCTCACTTTATCGTGACCAGCCTATTGGTCAGTTCACGACTTAGGTCTGTACGAAACAAAAAATATATGGTTCCTAGTCCGTCGTGTACGTGTAGTGTACATAACAACGCTGAAGTGTTGAAATCTACGATATTGCGATATTTTATTTCTTTTCGTGTAAATAAGTCTTTCATCCAATATTATTTGTATTTATTTGAATATTTTTTATTGCAAAGAAAACTCCCTATCGTTTTTATTTTTATTTTCTTTGCAAGTTTTCACATACAAGTAAATCACTAATTTACCAAAATAAAATAATTTTTCAATCCTGGGCGTTTCGTATAAATTATACACCTAAATAAAAAAAATTGTTATGCACCGTTATTGAGTTACTCGGTTGCTCACGAAGAGGAAGTATGTGCTGAAAGCACGCGCTGCGTGTGCAGACAACCACGCATGTCGTTCCGATGTGCCTTTGCAGTGCACCGGCTGTCCCAGCGAAACATCCTTCATGAGCAACCACTGTTCAGGTGGCGCAAAAACTTTTTTTAAGGAGTGCATAGGCTGTTCACAGCTAACAGACCACTTTTGAAATCAACCTTTGAAAGATTTAATTGCCGCCGTTTTCGTATACAGGCGGACCCAATAAAATCCACTCGCACATAAAGTGACTATAATTCAGTGCTGTTGATTGCTTTCGATGTCCTGCCGCGACTTGCGTAGGTACGTTCATTTCATTCCAGTGATTGTACTCTACGTTAATATAGTTCTTTGTTAGTAAACACAGCATGTATTGTCATTCCACAGGTGAGTGCATTTTATTGGAACAACCTGTATTTTAACGTGCACAATTACTTATTTGCACCCAGTAAAGGCGGCAACGACGGAGAGGGTGAACAGTCTATTCGTGGTTTCTTCACACTTTTTAAACTAAACCTTTGAAAAAGCACCCAATGTGTTAAGTGTTTGGTTGTTTCCTACATATGCCACGTTTCACAAGCGTTATATATATATATATACTTCTGTTAACATTCAAGTGTCTTTATTTTTTGTAAAATTAAAATTTTAATTCTATTATTTTTAATTATAACCTTTTATTTGTAATTAATAGCAATAAAACAGGGAGAAAATAGGTATGCTGCTAATGCCTAGGAAGAATCAGTTCTACTGCAAAATATTATTAAACTGAATGCGGTGCGTTGTCCCTTTGGCATAATTTTCTAGACTTAAGTTAATCTTCGTATGCGTGAGGCGGAGGAATATCCTGGAAGTATACCTTTAGCAGGGCTCGTAAAAGTTGAAAATATCCATGCATGGACTATAGTGCTAGGTAAACATTTGTGAATACTGAAGTTGTTTAGTTATCTGGTTTTTTAATGCATATAAGAATGTGAATTGTCATAAAATGGGTGAAATATTTACTTTCCTAATAATTCCACAGTTCCACTTGATAGATGCATAAATGAAGTGATCTGGCCCACGGTAATGTTGAAGTTGTATATGGCGGCAGAATACACTGTGTGCATACAAATAGATGTTAAGCAGAGCTTTCAAAAGTGTTCAGTTTACCCTTCACAGCCTATAAGACGATTAACGTTCATGCAAAATGAGCAAGGGGCCACGGTGATGTAGTGGTCAGACTACTCGCCTCCCACCTAGGCGAACCGGCTTCGAGGCCTGGCGGGCTCACCCCGGATTTTCTCATGTCGGAATCGTGCCGGACGATGCCGCTGGTCGGCGGGTTTTCTCGGGGATCTCCCGTTCTCCCACCCTTGCATTCCGGCACTGCTCCATACTCACCTCGCTTCATCCTCATCAGCTCTCACGACCCCGATGTTAAGGGGGATTAGTCTCCGCCATATTGGATGTACGGAATATTTGCCTTAACTTTCATCACCGATTTTAGTTTTTGATTTGGACGTCGATACGGCATAGGGCATTGCTTTGCACATGATCTAAAATATTTATTGCTGAATTCCTCTTTCTAGTATGATTTCTGTAACCGCTTGCAAGGAAAATTTACTTTTTTCTCACCAGCAGTCACTATTAAAAAATTAATAATGACAGTAAAGATAATAATATTTGGAAGCTATTATTTACGCCATGTAGTGCGAAAAATTTCGTTTAACATTTTAAAATAAAGCTTATGGCAAAAATATTTAAAATCCAAGATGGCGGGGATTTATTNACTTTTGAAATCAACCTTTGAAAGATTTAATTGCCGCCGTTTTCGTATACAGGCGGACCCAATAAAATCCACTCGCCCATAAAGTGACTATAATTCAGTGCTGTTGATTGCTTTCGATGTCCTGCCGCGACTTGCGTAGGTACGTTCATTTCATTCCAGTGATTGTACTCTACGTTAATATAGTTCTTTGTTAGTAAACACAGCATGTATTGTCATTCCACAGGTGACTACATTTTATTGGGACAACCTGTATTTTAACGTACACAATGACTTATTTGCACCCAGTAAAGGTGGCAACTACGGAGAGGGTGAACAGTCTATTCGTGGTTTATTCACACTTTTTGAATTAAACCTTCGAAAAATCACCCAATATGTGAAGTGTTTGGTTGTTTCCTAAATAAGCCATGTCTCACAATCGTTATATATATATATATATACTTCTGTTAACATTAAAGTGTCTTTATTTATTGTAAAATTAAACTTTTAATTCTATTATTTTTAATTATAACGTTTTATTTGTAATTAATAGCAATAAAACAGGTAGAAAATAGGTATGCTGCTAATGCCTAGGAAGAATCAGTTCTACTGCAAAATATTATTAAACTGAATGCGGTGCGTTGTCCCTTTGGCATACTTTTCTAGACTTAAGTTAATCTTCGTATGCGTGAGGCGGAGGAATATCCTAGAAGTATAACTTTAGCAAGGCTCGTAAAAGTTGAAAATATCCATGCATGGACTACGTGTTAGGTAAACGTCTGTGAATACTGAAGTTGTTTCGTTATCTGGTTTTTCAATGCGTATAAGAGCGTGAATCGTCATCAAAGGGGTAAAATATTTACTTTCCTAATAATTCCACAGTTCCACTTGATAGATGCATAAATAAAGTGATCTGGCCCACAGTAATGTTAATGTTGTATATGGTGGCAGAATACACTGTGTGCACACAAATAGATGTTAAGCAGAGCTTTCAAAAGTGTTCAGTTTACCCTGCACAGCCTATAAGACGATTACCGTTCATGCAAAATGAGCAAGGGGCCGCGTTGATGTAATGATCAGACTACTCGCCTCACACCTAGGCGAACCGGGTTTGATGCCTGGCGGGCTCATCCCGGATTTTCTCATGTGGGAATCGTGCCGGACGATGACGCTGGTCGGCGGGTTTTCTCGGGGATCTCCTGTTCTCCCACACTTGCATTCCGGCACTGATCCATACTCACCTCGCTTCATCCTCATCGGCTCTCACGACCCCGATGTTAAGGGGGATTAGTCTCCGCCATATTGGATGTACGGAATATTTGCCTTAACTTTCATCACCGATTTTATTTTTTAATTTGGACGTCGATATGGCATAGGGCATTGCTTTGCACATGATATAAAATATTTATTGCTTGATTTCTCTTTCTAGAATGATTTCTGTAACCACCTGCAAGCAAAATTTACTTTTTTCTCGCCAACAGTCACTATTCAAAAATTAATAATGACAGTAAAGATAATAAAATTTGGAAGCTATTATTTACGCCATGTAGTGAGAAAAATTTCGTTTAACATTTTAAAATAAAGCTTATGGCAAAAATATTTAAAATCCAAGATGGCGGGGATTTATTNAGAAAAATTTCGTTTAACATTTTAAAATAAAGCTTATGGCAAAAATATTTAAAATCCAAGATGGCGGGGATTTATTTCCCTTAAAAGCGACTCAAACCTCTCATCTCTCTCCAAATGAGCAGGTCGTTTCTCACATGTAAACGTTCTTATGCGTACGTTTCTTACGCGAAATTGACTGTGAAGCAATGTTAAGGGGGGTCAGACCTCGCCATCTTGGATTTACGGAATTTTCGCAGTAACCTACATCACCCATTTTACATTTTATTTTGGGCGTTCGCAAGGCATAGGGAATTGTTTCGCACGTGTTCTAAAACATGCATTGCTTGACTACTCTTGCTAGTATGATTTATATAACCGCCCGTAAGAACCATTTACTTATTTCTCGCCAGCAATCCTTAGTTGAAAATTAATAAAGTCAGTAGAAATGCAATATTTTTATAAAGTTTTAGAAGCTATTATTTATGCCAAGTCATGCGAAAAATTTCGTTACACATTTTTCAATGGAATTTATGGTAAAAATAATGAAAATCCAAGATGGTGGGGACTTATTCCCCTTAACAGAAGCTGTGAGCCGTGTGCAGCTGTGGTTGT
>NQII01001188.1:115955-182392 GCA_002778355.1 Clitarchus hookeri | reverse complement strand
GGAGTGAGTATTTCCGGCGCCAGACGCCGGAGGGGCCAAAGGCTAATCACGTGCGGTCCAGTATCGCCGGCGAGGAGGCCCCAAGGACGAGCACGTCAGCGTATCGATCCTCGAGCGGTCCTGTCCGAGGATGTGTCGCTCCGGCGATCTGCCCCGCCGAGACACCGCGTCGCGCTCGCTCCTGTCCGTACGATGAGCGCGGGGTAGGGCGATCTCACTTGCTGCGCACAACCAGTCTCCGTGTCCCAACACCGGGCGGTTTACTGCTGACACGACTGTCATCTGTTCGCGGTGTCTTCGCACTTTTGGAATCAAACCTTTGAAACAATCACCCTGGTATGGCGTGTTTAGTTGCTTTCTAAATGTGTCATGCATCACAAGCGTTTTATAATTGTGTGAACATAATTGTACCTCATTTTTCTTTAAAATTGAACTTTTATTAATATTCTATGTATAAATTACCAAATTTAATTTATAATTTATAAGAAAAAAAANTTCTTTAAAATTGAACTTTTATTAATATTCTATGTATAAATTACCAAATTTAATTTATAATTTATAAGAAAAAAAAAGAGAAAGTAAGTGAGCTGGCAATGCCTAGTAAGAAATAGTTCTTCCAAAATATGATTACATTGAGTTCGCACGAATGCGGTGCGTTGTCCCTTTCGTGTAATTTTTTAGACTCGGTTAAGTTTTGTTTACGTGAGGCGGGGGAATATCCTGGAAGTAGAAATTCATCAGGTCTTCTGAAAAGTTGGAAGTAACCGTTGATAGGATTTGAGGTTAGANGGGATATCCTGGAAGTAGAAATTCATCAGGTCTTCTGAAAAGTTGGAAGTAACCGTTGATAGGATTTGAGGTTAGAGTGAGTGAGTGAAGAGATTTGGGCGACTCTTGATATCGAGGTCTTGAGAGCCGTTGAGGGTGAAGCGAGGTGAGTATGGATCAGCGCCGGAATCCAAGAGCAGAGGTAATGACAGATCGTCGAGAAAACCCACCGACCAGCAGCATTATCCGGCACGGTTCCACATGCGAAAATTCGGAGGCGACACCGCCGGGAANAACCCACCGACCAGCAGCATTATCCGGCACGGTTCCACATGCGAAAATTCGGAGGCGACACCGCCGGGAATCGAACTCTGTTCGCATTGGTGGGAGAAGAGTAGTCTAACCACTACACCACCGCGGGCTCCTTGAAGTCATAACACTGTTTATTAAACAAGTGCTTTGAGATGATTTTATCCTTCCTCTGACCATTATGTAATACATATTTATTAAATTCNTCTGACCATTATGTAATACAGATTTATTAAATTGAAATTGGCAAAAGTACTTTATTGATATAAAATTGCTTGTCTTTTGAAAATTGAGATTTAAGAAAACACGTTCATCATAGTTGACCATGTAACTTTGTATGTTGCGTTGGTTTGGGATAGGTCAGTGTTGGGTACATGCGTCTACCTCATCCGCACTTGTTTTATGATCAAGGCGGTTGCCTACCTGGCGCCTTAACGGCGGTGCGGTGTTTGAAAAATTCAGTTTTTGACTAAACTATAAAACATTTCTCCAGTAGTTTTGCCCACGAAAAGAAAGTACATTCCATGCGATGGTACTTTCAAGACATACCGCGTGTTCGAATCATTATTTTCATTCCCTCCACCATAGTTAAAAATTGATTTTTCTGACTACTACATCTCAGAAGACACGAACTGGGAACATACGAAACTACGATAGAGGCATGCATTAATCTTTGATACAGTCGCGTCCAATAAAATTTTAGTGTCAACGCTTAAAGCCACGTTTAGGCAAGACACCGACAGAAATACTACACTCAAGTTTATCGCCTTGCACGTACAGGTGACACCGCTTTACATAGGCCGGTCGGCATCCACCGTAGCGCTTCATCGATTTTTGCCTTACTCGCATAAACATACTCCTCACTAGGCGACTGCCTTAGTTCTCAGCTTCGCCCACCATATTTGTTTTTTTTCATCTATTGGTAATTAAAATTTTAATTGAGTAAATTTTTAAAATGCTATTATAGAAGTTAAGTTATTTGTCTTAATCTGCAGTACAGACATGAAATACATTATATCAACGTAAATGTTTGTCACGAGTAGCAGGCAGTAAAAAGGTGAAAAAGTGAAGGACCAGCAGCTTTCTTCGCACAAACCCACGTTTCTCACTAGATCAGGTTCTCACGAAGTCACGTCTCAGCATAAAGATCTGAATTTAATAATATTTTACGTGAGAACTACTTCTTGGTAGCCATTACCAAGATACCTCTTTTTCTGACGTTTTTGTTCATATTAACTATAAAATAAACATTACAAGATTATTTAAATGATTGTAGTAATTTATTTAGAGTATTGTACTTTTATTATGCTCATAATCTTATAAATCCTACCCTCTTCCCCGTCCTGCAATAGCTTCAATGTGGCCGTTGTTGCTGGGACGTTACTTTAACAGGTGGCGGCATGCTCATTGCGTATAGCCACGGAGTTGTTGGTCATCCGGTCCGTACCCGTTTGAATCAGATCAGACTGCATGTAGTCTTTCGGGTNGGCCGGTCGGCATCCACCGTAGCGCTTCATCGATTTTTGCCTTACTCGCATAAACATACTCCTCACTAGGCGACTGACTTAGTTCTCAGCTTCGCCCACCATATTTGTTTTTTTTCATCTATTGGTAATTAAAATTTTAATTGAGTAAATTTTTAAAATGCTATTATAGAAGTTAAGTTATTTGTCTTAATCTGCAGTACAGACATGAAATACATTGTATCAACGTAAATGTTTGTCACGAGTAGCAGGCAGTAAAAAGGTGAAAAAGTGAAGGACCAGCAGCTTTCTTCACACAAACCCACGTTTCTCACTAGATCAGGTTCTCACGAAGTCACGTCTCAGCATAAAGATCTGAATTTAATAATATTTTACGTGAGAACTACTTCTTGGTAGCCATTACCAAGATACCTCTTTTTCTGACGTTTTTGTTCATATTAACTATAAAATAAACATTACAAGATTATTTAAATGATTGTAGTAATTTATTTAGAGTATTGCACTTTTATTATGCTCATAATCTTATAAATCCTACCCACTTCCCCGTCCTGCAATAGCTTCAATGTGGCCGTTGTTGCTGGGACGTTACTTTTACAGGTGGCGGCATGCTCATTGTGTATAGCCACGGAGTTGTTGGTCATCCGGTCCGTACCCGTTTGAATCAGATCAGACTGCATGTAGTCTTTCGGGTCACAATCGTGCAATATAAACATCCGGTGTCCACTTTTTACTGGATCATCTGCGTACGTTGGACAAAAAGAGTTAACATGTGTTTAGTTATTCATGCAGGTGACGGACAGTTTTTTTTCCGAGAAAGTGAAGGTGACGACAGCCAAGAGAACATGCAGTCTCCCACGGATGTAACACTTAGTGCTACACGTATAGAACGCAAGGGTGTTATGTAAGCAAAGTCACACGTATTCATTGGCGTCATTCACAGCTTTGNAGTGCTACACGTATAGAACGCAAGGGTGTTATGTAAGCAAAGTCACACGTATTCATTGGCGTCATTCACAGCTTTGATTGCAGCACGTTGCATGCGCATTTACGTGTTAATTTTTAATGGCGACTGACTCGGCCAAAATCACTAAAACGATCGGATTGTTATTTGAATAACGATATTAAAAAATAAGGTACAACTTCTACAGAGTAAATAATATCCTCCGTGATGCAGTGTCGACTCCCACTTGAGGGTTCCAGCTTGATAATGGCACTTGGATTTGTTGCGTTGTTTCTAGGTCTTGGATCACCCCATACCGCCGAAGGTAACGGTTAACTGTTGCAGTATCATTCGGCCTTAGTAATCTTTAACGCGCTATGATTTACATCTCCATGACGTTACTTGGAGCCACGATGCTCTACTATGAGCGATACGAATAATTCATTCATAGCACGTCTGATTTATTTGAGTTTTTTTTAAGCTAAACATAGTATCAGTAGTCCATTAACGGTTATTTGAGATTTTTCTGAAGCCCTGCTGAAGTTCTACTTCTAATATATACCTCCGCCTCATGCAAACAGAGCTTAACCAAGTCTAAAACATTACACCAAAGGAACAACGCACCGCATTTGTGCGCACTCAATGTAATATTATTTTGCATAAGAACTATTTGTTCCTAACGTTACCAAGAATTATTTTCTCCCTGCTTTTATTCATATTGATAATAAATGTAACATTAAAGTTTAAAGATAGAATATAGGTAAAAGTTCAATTTAATTAGAATTAAGGTACTTTTATGTTTACAGAAGTATAAAACGCTTTTAATAGACCTACGTGACAAAAGGAGACAACCAAACACGTTACACATGGGGTGATTTTTCAAAGGTTTGATTTAAGAAATGTGAAGTAATCGCGAATAAACTATATCTAGTGACTGCCGGCAGTAAAGATACATACGAGAACAGAGAGTGGTTGTAAGTAGTCTGAACTAGATATACATAACTTAGGTTCTTTGCGGGTATATTTTAATGGCGTTTTTCTTCTTTATGAATTTTTTTTTGTCATATTAAAGACATATATTGCACAAGGAGTGCACAATGATGTATCAAATGTTTTGTGGCAATNGAATTTTTTTTTGTCATATTAAAGACATATATTGCACAAGGAGTGCACAATGATGTATCAAATGTTTTGTGGCAATATGTTTCCGGTACCTGTCGGAGTTAACTGGATGCCAGTTATCACTAGTATTCGTCCGCAGTGTGTATGCAGTAAATACTGGAATTCATTTATTTGGTTTAACAATTAACACAATTATCCTCCTTTTTGCAGTTTTATTTGTTTTCTTTGACCTCTTTTTTAAGAAAAATGAAATTTAATTAATTTTAATTTTTTAATATTTCCAACAAAAATCGTATGGCGAATGATGATGGAATCACAAACAAAATACGTAAGTAAAATCTTACCTGTTCACCAACGCTGAATATACCGGAAGTGGCTGTCTTATTGTTGTCAGGCAGTGGCAAAATCTCGCAGCAATAAAAATAATAATAACGATTTTTTTTATATTCAAATCTGCAGTTTAGACTTGCAAAACAATGGAACATTTCATGCGTTTGTATTAATTTTTTATTTTTAATTTTACATTACTTATTTTGTAGAAAAGTGGGTGAAATGAGGAATAAATACAGTTAATATGATAAAAGCAAAACTAAACTGTTTTAGATAATTGGTTTTCACCTTTCCTGGCAAGAAAGCCTCTTCCCAGAACATTTATTTCCTGAGACAACGATTTCACGGAAAACATTTTCGTACATATTCCTCTTAATGTACAGGATTTACTATAGAAACATCGAAAATGCATCGCCTGTTAGAAAGTAAACAAAGGCGTGGCGTGTGCTGTACTTGCGTAACGCTGTCTCAGCGCTCACTCTCAGTGACGTAGGTCCATCGTGCAGTAACCAATAATGAAGCTGAGATTGGGCAACAGCTTCGGTATAACATCAACCATAAACATACGGCACTGGTTGAACGTTAAGGCGGATTTACAACATCTTCACAATCTCTACGTAACATAGGCACGTACGCACGTGCATGCGTTTTCTGTTGGCACACATTCAAACAAAAACATAACTTTGCGAAGCGAGATTATTATTTTGTGTTTGGTTTTTGTAGGCTTTGTGCAAAGCATTATACAATTTTAAATCGTTAACCAAATAACACAGAATTGTGTGTAATCATGTTATTATCTTAACAGTTTTACTTAGAATAATATATTTGTTATTAAATCGGACATTCTTATTGGTTGAGAGTTCAGCCGTACGTACGCACGTAGAAGTAGAAAGTTGAGCAACAATAGTGTGTTTACTATGAATTTGTAAATAATAAAAAAATGTAACTAAATTATTCGTTCTTTATAAGAAAACACGTGTTCTTAATTTTACATATTTTCGCATGTGGGAAAAGTGGCGCACGTCTCCTTTAGCTGTCGGGTTTTCTCGAGGCACTCCCCGTTTGCCCCGCTCTTGCATTTTGTTGCAGCTCCCTCATCACTTCACCCCCGCCCTCAGCGGCGAGCAAGAACTCGACGTTAAGGGGATCGCGGTGACTGAGCGGTTTTCCTGCTCGCCTCCCGCCAAAGCGAACCGGGCTCAATCCCTGGGCGGGCAACTCCCGGGTTTTCGCATGTGGGAATCGTGCCGGACGATGCCACTGGTCAACGGGTTTTCTCGGGTATCTTCTGTTTCTCCCGCCCTTTCATTACGGCACTGCTCCATACTCACCTCTATCACCCTCACTGAGCCACCCAAATCCCTTCACTCACTCGACGTAAAATTCTGACCAAAACCCCAGTTCACCTCGTTTATTTTACAGAGAACAGAAGAAAATGATCACATTTTCTTGTATGGTTAAAAAAAAAAAAAAATACCAGTGGAGTATGGGGACAAATCTCGGAGTGAAAGGAAGTGACACACACATCGATTCTAATGCCCCTGATCGTGTGGACGTACGTAGGCCTGCCTATCACACTCTGATGACGTCCCTAGTGTAGTGAATAGTGAAGAGATTTGGGCGGCTCTTAACAGCGAGGTCTTGAGAGCCGATGACGGTGAATGAGGTGAGTAATGGAGCAGCGCCTGAATGAAAGGGTGGGGAAACGGGAGATCCCCGAGAAAACCCTAAGACCAGTGGCATCACCCGGTACGGTTCCCACGTGCGAAAATCCGGGAGTGACTCGGCCGGATATAGAACCCGGTTCGCCTCTGTGGGAGACGAGCAGGCTAACCGCTCAGCCACTGTGACCTCTCGCTAGTGTAGAGTGATCCTCTCCACAATCGATATTTTCCACCCAGGCCCCTGTAGAACAGCACAACCTGTTCCCCGGTCCGGCAAATGCTCTCTGGTTACCTGTCCACGGGTCGAATGTTGCGGGCTTGTGCTATCAACTAGTGCGAGTGGGACGGTGCGAGGTCTCAGTTACCGTGGTGTCCTATGCAGAATAGATGTATAACGAACTTCGCAACCCACAGTGCGCTTGTGCTTGCAGATTGTCATATGCTCGTCGCAGAGATTTTTTTTTTTCGTGCTCTTTTCATCCTGGCTTATCGCGGCTAACAGGAGCTTTTAAGAACCCTTCTTAGATTATTTTAATACAGGTTGTTCCCGTTAATGCAAGCACTTTTGAAATCAACCTTTGAAAAATGCCACTGCTCCTACGTGCATATATATGAACCGGCACACTGACTGGCATGCGTCCAGTCAAGTTGGTAACGACGAAGAGAAAATAGTTCCATGTATTAATGTTGAATTAAAAGTGTAAGTCAACTTTTGTGATTACTAAAATCATTAATTTTGCTTTCTGTTTTTTTAATGCATATAAGAGTAAGAATTAGCATGTTTGTAAAATATTTACTTTTCTAATAACTAGAGACCCGGAAACTTCGCGAATTCATTTGAGAACAAGCTAGACTTCAAACATATGTACATTTTGTTTGCTTTTCAATTGGACCGCAATTTGTTAGCCACGCCCTGGACGCATTTGAGCCAACAACTAATCAGCAAGAAAAGCACGACCGAATCTCGCGCTACCTGGTATGGTGTTAAATTGTAGCAACAGCCAATGAACAACTTTCTGAAGCTCGATTACACAAAGGTTTGTGGAGTCTGGGTTGTTGCCAAATGAACCCCCGAAATTTCCGGGTCTCTTACTAATAATTTAACAGTTTCACATGGCCGATGCATGAATAAAGTGATCCNTGAACCCCCGAAATTTCCGGGTCTCTTACTAATAATTTAACAGTTTCACATGGCCGATGCATGAATAAAGTGATCCAGCGCATGGCAATGTTAATGTTGCATTTGGTGGAAGAATACGCAATATGCATACAAGTGTATCTTAAGTCTGGCTTACGAAAAGTGCTCAGTTTACCGTGAATAGTCTATATATAACTGCGTTTCCTTTCGCCTCACGTACAAATTTACACCACCATGGACCAAACTGTGAGNTGTGAATAGTCTATATATAACTGCGTTTCCTTTCGCCTCACGTACAAATTTACACCACCATGGACCAAACTGTGAGTATAAATATATCAGTCAAGAAACGATGCGACGTTGTCAGGAAGATTATATTTTTATTGCACTTTTAGCGAGGCCTTAAGACATGGAACTATATTTCCTTATTTGCTGCAGACTTCACTAGTAGTAAGTCGGTCATGGTTTGTGTTTCGAGGTACAGTATATGGATTTCGAGAATACATTTGGCAGCAGCCTAGACATCTCTGTTCTTAAGGTACTTGGGCAGTTGGTATACAACTATATATTTATTTATTTATTGACTGCTTCAATGGGGAGAGCGTTTGATTTTATTCAACGTGGGTAGATGCGATAGGAACACGTTATTTCTTTCTGTTTATTACTGGCTGAGAAGTCTCCCAGGGCGTATCAAAACAATGTGATACACTCATGAAAAGAACACGAGAGTACACGTGCTTGAAATCCAACTTACCACGGAAAGAATTAATGAATTTCACGGGTCTCTGTTTATGTTAAATTACGTTTATTCCATGAAACACGCGTGCTTTCACTATTGTTTGGCTCTTACAGAATTAATAACCGAAAAAAGAAGAAAGAAACCGGACGCATTAGCGAATTTATTTAGTATACACGCATGACCCATTGTTGCCAGCCGCCTTTTTTNAGAAGAAAGAAACCGGACGCATTAGCGAATTTATTTAGTATACACGCATGACCCATTGTTGCCAGCCGCCTTTTTTTAGATGGAACCCAACGCGTTTGTGTACGTGATTTTCGATGCCTCCACCCTTCGACATGCTCGCTTAAGGGNTTTTTTTAGATGGAACCCAACGCGTTTGTGTACGTGATTTTCGATGCCTCCACCCTTCGACATGCTCGCTTAAGGGTGCTGGATCCCAAAAAATTAAGTGTTGTGTGTGATGCATTGTATGTGATAACATTTTCCACGATTAAGAAATATAATGCACTTTATATTTTTTTATAATTTGATGTCAAATTCGTCTGTTTTGTTGCAGCCGTAAAACAAATATTAACTGTTGTACAGACGAAAAAATTTACAAAATAAACTAATGCCTTGGGTACTGCTTAGCATATATGTAATAACCAAATAACAATTCATTCTTTTTAAATAATTGTTAAAAATATGCAAATAATTTATTAATTTTTATAATTTTTTTAAATACGTATGGCTTGTTATTTGGTAAACACGCGGTAGTCCATGGGATTAGTTTACTTTGCGAATTTTTTTATCTGTGCAATTTAGTTGGTATTTGTTATTACGGTTGTAACAAAACAGAATAATTTTGTATTTGACATCAAATCATTAAAAAATCATAGAGTGTAAATTTTTTTTATTCATGACAAATGTCACCACATACAATGCGTTGAGTTGAATAATGTTTGGCACAATTATAAAATAATTAATTTTTGGGGTCCGATACCTTTTAGCTCTAAGAATGAGAATCGGGACATAAACTGCTTTTCTAATGAAGTTCAAAATTCTCAAGCCGCCGGACTATAATTAAACTGTAGTAGATATTCAATTTAAAATAAAAAATATAATGAATGCAGTGCATTTGAAGTTTTGTTAGACCAAAATAAAATTTGTGACAGTTACCTACAACATATTTATTTGGCTCTGTGGCAAAAAAAACTGTTTTGACGACTGGAATAAATTTTTTTCTGCTTGTAAACGTTTATAGAATTATGGCCAGCAGAGAAATAATTGCGTAGAGAAAGGGAAGGAGTGGATATATATAAGCTTTAGTAGCGAAATTTGTGTATCCTGAGTTTACAAACGTAATCAGCAGCCATTATCTACGTAGCTATTCCGGCAGCGTGCAATTTCATTCCCTTACCTTGAGTATCAATAATTCACTTATAGTAGCGAGGAACCTATCTTGTGATAAGTACTTATAAATACTCGACCACAGCTTACACAACTGAATAAACGAGAAAAGTTTTGATTACTAAACTGCGCAGACTTAAGCCACTTATAAAAACAGCGGATTGTCAGTAGCAGACGTAAATATCCGGTTTGTACACATAACATTTCTTTTTACGAAGAAATATATCGAGAATAGGTTTGGTGCCCGTCTTGACTACAGACACACTATTATTTGTGTCGTTGCGGTTTTACCACGATTATTCAATACTACCTAAATGTATCTAATCCGCTCAATAACTCGGCTTGAAAGACCGGTCAAGAGAGAAACTGGCTTTTCACGAAATCATCACCTAGTAAACAAAACCAAATGTGTTATTTATTCTAAAATACAGCGTAAATGTCATTTACTTTACTAGTTCTCGTTAGTAGTTTTTTTTTTTTTTTTTTTGTTACGCGTTGGATAGTCTATTCGCGGTTTCTTCGCACTTTTTGAATCAAACCTTTGATAAACCACCCCATATACACGATGTGTTTGGTCGTTTCTTAAATATGTCCTTTATAATAAGTGTTTCAAACTTCTGTTGAAATAAAATATTTTATTTTTGGTTAAATCAAACATTTACTTACGTTTTACCTATCAATTATATGATTTCATTTAAAATGCACATGAATAAAAACAGGGAGGATATATATCATGTCTAGTAAGAAATAGTCCTTATATAAAATATTATATAACTGAGTGTGCGCGAATGCGATGCGTTGTCCCGCTAGTAACATTTTACAGACTTAGTTAAGAGTTGTTTCTATGAGGTGGGCAAATATCGTAGTAATATAACTTCAGCAGACTTCAGAAAAGTTGGAAGTAACCGTTCGACTGGGCCACTCCGAATTACGATTTAGTCTGTAATATGTGGGCAGACTAGGTTTAAGATCCCGATTCCAGTAAGTATATTTTAGGGGAATGTTTTTTTTATCTGTTGTGTATCTTTTCACTTTATGTACCTAGCGATTAGAAACCCTACCCCGACCAAGTGATATGCTGTGAAATTGTATGAAAATGCGATAATTCTTAACCAAACATGTAGGACACGATAATATAGTTTTCATTGATCACCGATTTAAGATTTAGAGAAATATGCGTAGACGCTGACTCTAGAGACGGGGGGAGGGGGCATGAGGTGATAAAGCGTTTTGGTTTTTGCTCTCCTTTATATATGTTAGGAGGGTTCTCGGGCCCCCTAGTTATGTGTCAAGCATATCATAAAGAAGTAATCGCCATACATAAGTAACCTGCATAAAAATTAAAGACTGCAGGTATTAAGTTAATAGGAATGAGTAAATAAATTACCGTTTAATTGAAAGTTAAAATTTAGTAAACCGGTGCGAAAATATATCCAACCCCGTTAAGGCGAAAATATACACCATATTTGGCATTAAATCGAAACCAGCGAACCTCGGCCTACTTTCCTTCCCTTTATACGTAATTAACCTAGACCAACGCTTATGAACACAGTGCTCACTCATTTTTATAATTTGCTGCCTAACTTTATTCTAAGTATGCCACATAGTGCTCGCTTTTATAGGATATTCACGGTAAAATAAGAACTTTTGAAACAAACCTTTGAAAAAGTCGTGACACTAATTTCATATAAAACGTGTTTATAAAACAAGGCGACAAACTTGGGCAGTGTATTCCTGACGAAAATAAAAGGCTAAATTTTAAGTACCACCTTTCTCATCAAGTGATTATTAAGGGAGCTGTGCGTTCATGAAAAATCCTAATTTAAATTACCTCATTCTTTATTGTGGTTTACCTACCTGGTATGCAACACACATTCTGTTTTGAATGTTAAACATAATTATCTCACAAGCAGTTCACCTGAGATGTGTTCCAACAAGGCCACCTTATTTGTTGATTTAGACATGCTTATTTTACAGGTTGTCTTTAAAAATCGCTAGGGACGTAGCGATACAAAGTTTGATGCAAACATGTGGGGCCAACAACCATTTCCAAAAGGAAGTGGGATGATATTACCGAACGCGTTTTTAGAAATGTGTAAATTCTCCTTTATACAAAACACCGTTCACAGATTTGTTACTTAATCACAAGTGGTTTCCGATATTTTTAACTTAACGCATTTTAAATCTCAAATTTTAGGGGCGCATAGCTCCCTTAATAATTACTCTAGAGGATAAGTTGTACATACATTTTAGTGTTATATTTTCGTAAGGAAATGCCTACTAACGTTTGTCCCCATGTTTTGAAACACGTGCACAATTGCATGCAGGCTTCTATAGATTTTTCATGGCAAAGTGAGCACTTTTTTTGAAGATCTCTCATTTGGAATAATAGTAAATAAATATATTTTATTGTAGCATTTTAGATGTTAAGTTTAAGAGTCCAGTGAAATATATACACCGTGTTTATTACTTAAATGACAATACTTATTTTAAAAAGTGGCGGAAGAATAAAAAATGGCTGATAGGAAAAGTAACAAGGCCCTCAAAAGTGCACACTTTACTGCGGACAGTCTATATATGAGTTGGCAACAACTTAATAAAAATAGTACTTAAGGCTAGGAGTTTTACTATTGCGAACGTAGTATTTATGTGTGTTTGGCAAGTTAAGCCAGTGGTTCTTTTTTTTCTACTCATAAGAGTATGCATTTGTATATTAGTAACACATTTACATTTCTAACAGAACTACGGTTTTATTAGAATGGTTCATCAATAAAGTAATCGGGCCCATGGCAACGATAATTTTACGTATGGCAGAAGGATACAAAATGAAAAGGGAAAGTAGATCCCAAGCAGGGCTTTCAAAAGCGCTTAAACAACCGTGAACAGTCTATATATAGCGAATTTATGCAGGGACATAGTGCAAAGGTTTGTTCAAAAAGTGGACAAGTTATAACGAGGTAGTGCATGGAAGGAGATAAAGGTTATTACTGTATAACCATTTTATGCAGGATATTGTCTCTTAAACTTCACGTTTTGTTCGCGTGTTAATTAGTTTCCCTTTGTGCGGCCCGGGAGATGGAAGGAGCAGTCCGCGTTAGGTACCCTTCTCGGTGTGGGTGGCCTTCAATCTTTCTCCCCACCCCCGCCCCCTTTTCGGAAGGCGAGAAGTCAGCCGAAATGAGCGAGGCTAATTAATAGCATCGCGTTACAGGAGACGCCTCGACGAGAGCGCTGTCTCGCGGCTGAGAAAGGAAGCAGGCAGGCCCCGCGACGCTCCAGAGCGTCCCAAGGACCCCGCCGCAGACGCGGGGTTTACACGGGAAATCAATGCTAAAGAAATTCCGTCTCATATATCAATTTTGAAAATAAAATGCTTCAAAGAAAAAAAATATTTATCTCAACTTCCTCAAAATTACTACCACATTAAAAAAAATTGTAAGAAATATCTTTTAAGGTTCAGTTTTAGAAACGTTTATGCAATTTAAAGATTTGCAAAATGCCTTAACGTAATAGTATCCCTTAAGGAATTTCACGTAGAATACTTTTTGTTTGAAACATTTATCTAAAAGAATTACTTTGACATCGATTCCCTATTTGAACTGTGTGGTTGCAGGCTTAGTAGGTAGGCTAGTGCGTAAAGTGTGTTGAAAAGTGAAAAGGTATTTCGGCAGTGATGTCTGAACAGGGAAAGCATTTAAGGAATGTTTTATTCCCGAATACAATTTTTATATTCTCATTTCAACTCCAAGGATTTATTTTGGCGTCAAAATGGCTGTTATCCATTCACGATTACATGCAAAAGGTAATTCCTCCTCATGCAAATAAAGTTTAACTCACTAGAATTTTTCACCAAAGGGATCACGCACCTCATTCATGCGAAATCAGTTTAATGATATTTTGCAGAAGAACTATATCTTACTAGGCATTACCAACAAAGGTATTTTCTCTCTGGTTTTATTAATATTAATTATAAGTTAAATATTATAATTTATCAATAAAATATAAACAAAAGTTCAATTTAACAAAAAATGTGATTTTCATATTATCAGAAGTATAAAAAGCTTGCGATATACGAGATATTTAGGAAACAGCCAAACACGTAACGCATGGGGTGATATTTTTAAAGGTTTGATTTAAAAAGTGTGAAAAAACTGCGAATAGACTATAAAACGGACATTTTCAGAATCGGTTTTAGCCGCAAAACTCTGCATACAGAACGTTTAGAGATTTCGTTGGGCACGCATTATAATTTTATATATATTAGCGTGTCATATAATTATATAGTGTCGCCGCTTAAAATTACGTTCTGGCGAGTTGCCAACGGGAAGACTGCGCGCAAGTTGAGCGCCTTGCTCGTAGAGGCGATGAGGCAAGTGGTGAGTGAGCAAAAGTCGTCCTTAGAGCTCACGCACTTCGAGGCCCCGAACGCGGAAAATAGCTGCCGGCGGACGGAACCCTTAAGGCCACTGCCTACAGGCTAGCAGCTGCAAAATTTAAATAGGAAACCCTATGTTAAGAGAATTTCGCCTCAGTGCGTTAATTTTAAAGATGTAAGTTTCAAAGAAACTTTCTTCTTCAAGACATTTTTCAGAAGCAGTTCCCTACAGCAGAGATGTATCCAAAGCATATATAGCCTTTTTGCAAGGAATTTTTAACATTTATATTATTTTACAACAAAAAATTACGTACTGCGTATCTGTATTGAAAATATANGTTTGCAAGGAATTTTTAACATTTATATTATTTTACAACAAAAAATTACGTACTGCGTATCTGTATTGAAAATATACGCTTGTAAGGATCTGCTCTCAAAAGGTTCCTGATGAATATATTTTGTTTGAAATGAATATCTTTAAAATAAACGCACTTAGGCGAAATTTCCTTAGCATGGGACTTCCTATTAAAATTTCGCAGCTGCCAGCCTGTATGCAGTGCTCTGAATTGCCTTATTACAGTTCTGTAAAGCTTAGTTCACGATCAATTTCGTGTTTGTAAGAGACATCAGTATAGAACGTGTACAAAAATGTGTGGTTCATAGCGAAGATGCTGGTATTAATATCAAACAATCACACACGACTAGAAATTAGCATGGTTTTTGGTGAAGTAGTGATTTATTAGGAGTGGAGTGGAGAGCTTGGGCGGTTCTTCAACATTAAGGTCTTGAGAGCCGATGAGGGTGAAGCGAGGTGAGTATGGGGAGAGCTCGACGGATAGGGCTGGGGGAACGGGAGATCCCCGAAAAAAAAAAATCCCGACCAGCGGCCCCGTCCGGCATGATTCCCACATGCGAAAATCCAGGAGCGACACCGCCGGGAATCGAACCCGGTTCGCCTAGGTGGGAGGTAAGCAGTCTGACCACTACACCACCGCGGACCCGATTTATTAAGAAATAACATAATTACGAATTATTTTTTTAAATGAGGAAAGGTAAATAAAAACTTAAGTTTTCTTAAGAAATGTGATATACAAATATGTTCGGGTGATTACTTCTTACAATTCTATTCTCCTGCAAATTTATGTGCTGAAGGCCTAAAGTAAGTGACACGAAATAAAACTTCGCAATTTCGGACACTTTTATTACACTTCAAGGATATTCCTACACGAAACGCGCACTATGGCCGTATACCATTTCGTAAAATTTCCTTTTTTAATTCTCATACGTATAAGTTTATTACGTATACGTTTTGATCATGAATTGCGCCCAAGGCGTACGACATTCACAGCTTCTTGTGCATCGCCGAGGATACGAATAAGTGCATAAATACAACGTTTTACTAAAAATCACCAAAAAAAAAAAAANCTTCTTGTGCATCGCCGAGGATACGAATAAGTGCATAAATACAACGTTTTACTAAAAATCACCAAAAAAAAAAAAACTCCGGCAGGTTATTCCTGGCGAAAACATAAGACGAAAATGTATGTACCACTTTTCCTTAAAGTGATTTTTAAGGGAGCTATGCACCTTCAAAAATAGCGTTTTAAAATTATTTTCGTTACAAATTTCAGAGACTACTTGGGATTAAGCAACAAATCGGTGAATAGTATTTCGTAGAACGGAGATCTTACAAGATCTTAAACCTGTGAAAATGAGGTTGGTGATAACATCCCCCTTCATTAGGAAAAAAGGGGTGCTGATTTGTAACAAAACACAGGGTGGCAACCCCTATTTTANCTTCTTGTGCATCGCCGAGGATACGAATAAGTGCATAAATACAACGTTTTACTAAAAATCACCAAAAAAAAAAAAAACTCCGGCAGGTTATTCCTGGCGAAAACATAAGACGAAAATGTATGTACCACTTTTCCTTAAAGTGATTTTTAAGGGAGCTATGCACCTTCAAAAATAGCGTTTTAATATTATTTTCGTTACAAATTTCAGAGACTACTTGGGATTAAGCAACAAATCGGTGAATAGTATTTCGTAGAACGGAGATCTTACAAGATCTTAAACCTGTGAAAATGAGGTTGATGATAACATCCCCCTTCATTAGGAAAAAAGGGGTGCTGATTTGTAACAAAACACAGGGTGGCAACCCCTATTTTANTCAAAAATAGCGTTTTAATATTATTTTCGTTACAAATTTCAGAGACTACTTGGGATTAAGCAACAAATCGGTGAATAGTATTTCGTAGAACGGAGATCTTACAAGATCTTAAACCTGTGAAAATGAGGTTGATGATAACATCCCCCTTCATTAGGAAAAAAGGGGTGCTGATTTGTAACAAAACACAGGGTGGCAACCCCTATTTTACTGATGAAGTGGGGTGATATTACAAGCCGCATTTTCCAAAGTGTAATATTCCGTTCTACAAAACACTATTAACCGATTTGGTGCTTATCTCAAGTAGTTCCTGTTATTTGTACCGAAAATAATCTTGAAACTCGATTTTTGAAGGTAAATAGCTTCCTTAATAATCGATTTAAAGAAAATTGAAATTGGAAAGGGCTTATTGGCGTTGCCCGGTATTATGCCTGAAGGTTTATCAGGGGACGACTTACAAACTAACTTATGACCTAACTTAAACTAACACCCATGCCTTACCTGGGATTCGAACCCAAAACTTACCGCACCGCAGACCGGCGGCGCACCAACCGACTGGGCCACGGGAGGTCGGCTTTAAATAAAAGTGGCTCATACATTTTCGTAAGGAATAAGTAACCTGTCGTAGTTTGTCCGTGATTTTATTATCACGTTGTATATTGGAAAAGTTTGCCTTTTAGCCAAAGTTTCATGGGCTCAGTTCCTGCAGCTTACTTACCCACTGGCTTATTTACTTCGGCAGGCAGGTAGGTTCGGCTTAACGTCTCGTCGACAGCGAGGTCATTAGAGACGGAGTAAGCTTCTCAGAGAAGCATGAACAGTGAAAGAATCGGACAAGTCCAGCAGTAAGGAAGAAATCCCATCATTAGCCAGTAGTAATTTCGGAAAACCATGGAAAACCGAAATNCGGACAAGTCCAGCAGTAAGGAAGAAATCCCATCATTAGCCAGTAGTAATTTCGGAAAACCATGGAAAACCGAAATTACGATAAAAATCGAATCCGTGTACTCCCGAATGAGAATCCAGTGGATTACCACTACCCCATTTCCCTCGGTCTTACGTACGGCGGTTTTCATGTGTGCGTTTCTTCGACTGGAAGCTATTTTTAGCCAGCCGATGCCTAACACGAATACCGTCTCCAAAGTGATTTAGGTATAACATTTCGGGTTGATAAATTTTAAACCGATGGAGTCTGGTATTGCATTTTTTTATTGCACTTAGAATGAAAATAACAGGGTCATTTCGTACTTAAAAGAGTCCCACAGCGGTTAAACGGCGAAGGACGAAAACACCGCATGACAGTTTAATATTTGTGCGCATGGGCGGCGAGGCATTGGATAACAGTAGAAAGAAATAGCCAAGCTGGGGCCATTGGGACCCGGGACCGGAGCCGGAGCCGACCACCGCCATCTTTAAATTTCCTTTTTTCCTCAAAATTTCCTTTTAACTCTAAAAATTTCCCTTTTCTCCTCAAAAATTCCCTTTCTCCATCAAAAAAGCACCGATCCCCCAGATACACTTTTGTTTCTCGCAGGCAATGTCATCGAAGACAAATATCGAGTTTGCCAATGATCCACTAGGAGGCACGATGGCTTCCTTATCACTGCAAGGGAAATAACACACACCATCCACGGCCTGCAGTACTTGTGCCAGTCGTTGGTATTTCGGTTGCTGGAGCGATTTTCAATATAGGTACATATTCTCAAACCGAATGCTATTCTCTTATTCCAGCAGGCTCAGTAGGAGGCATGTTTTCTCGAAATTTTATGGACCCGCGGTGATGCACACTACTGTATTCGGAAATATACTTCCATACCACTATTCGTGGGAGATATCTTTACCTTCATCATGAATGCGTATGGGTAGAGTAAAATTTTGGTTGATAATACGTATTTTACCACTACTATCTTGTGGTGCATGTGGTGCTGGTTGTGGAGATTGTGGAGTAGGTTGAGCGATTGTGGAGCATGTGGATCGATTGTGGAGCATGTGTTACAGTTGGAGCGATTTTGCAGTGATTGTAGAGCATGCGGAAATTGCACAGAATGAGTGCTGCAAATTTTAGAATGTCTCTGTAAAGCATCCCTCTGGGTAAACTGATGTTGTTAAATTTTGCATTTAAAAGTCATACTTGAATTTTTCATCCTGCAGGTTGTTATTTAATGTCGTTGTAGATTCCACAAGACTGTAAATGCTGAACTGCAGAAGCGACATAGAATATGCATCATTGGCACTTTGCGTCCGTCTGAACTGTTCCAAGTCTGGAATGATACTAAATCAAAAAAAATTAAAGGGGCATTTTTATACGTTTCTTGCTCAGTTCACCACGATGCATCGAAGATGTAAGATCAAGTTCGGAAAATGTGTCGTCGATACACTGATCAACTATCTACCATTCGAACTCCATATTCCCGGATACAGGTTCTGTGGGCAAGGAACTGAGCTAGCTATAAGGCTGTAATGTGGTGACACAGGAATCAATGCCCTGTATGAAATGTGCAAGCAGCATGACATCGTTTACTCACCAAACAAGGATCTGGAAACACGACGTCATGGCAGACAAGATACTTGCACAGAAGATAGACGAGATAAGAAAATCATCAGACACCGAACTCGGGTAAAAATAGCCACCTGGGGCGTATCAAAAGTGACGAAGGCCAAAGTGAAGATGGGCATGGGTGGTAAGAGCAAGAGAAAGGCACAGGTTAAAATGGGAACAGGTACAGAGAGCAAGAGAAAGGCACAAGTGAAACGAAAAGCAGTGACAAAAGGAAGAAGAGCATGCAAGGCCAAGAAAACATTTACCAGCGGATTTTTTTCATTGCTTTTGGCTGTACTCGGGGGCCTAATCGGAGCCACGAGTGGCATCGTCCGAGCCATCAACACAGCATCGAACGAATGTAAGCAGTTGTCCGAGGCACAAAGACACAATGCAAACATGGAAGGTACCACCATGGGTAAAAAAATGGCCAAGGTCTCTACCTAAGGCCATACCCAGTAAGAGGCAGAAGTGTGTAAAAGTGACACAGCAGGAAGAGGCGTTAATGAAATCTCTACCGAAACGACCTCTCACGAATATGTATTTGGAACTGTTTGCGCTCAAATTGGAAATACAGCATTTCAGGGAAGTGTTTATGAGAGATTATTTGCCCCCTAAGCCCAAGATAGACGAATGTGCCATAATTATTCTGGACATGGCAGCCACGTCTGGTACGAACTGGGTAACTTATGTGAAACGGGGCAAATGTGCATACTATTATGACAGTTATNAATGGCAGCCACGTCTGGTACGAACTGGGTAACTTATGTGAAACGGGGCAAATGTGCATACTATTATGACAGTTATGTGAATTTGCACCCTCCACCGGAACTGCGATGGTACCTGAAATATAGCAAACTAATGTACAATTACGAAACAGAGCAGATGTCTAACACTTGGAACTGTGGTTGTGTCTTCCCTTATTGGTTCGCTCGTACAAGNACAATTACGAAACAGAGCAGATGTCTAACACTTGGAACTGTGGTTGTGTCTTCCCTTATTGGTTCGCTCGTACAAGTAATTGCATAAAATGGCTATACATCATGAGGAACCCACCAGTCATGTCGATAACGCTTACATTGATGGGTCGTAGCTCCGAGCTGCAGGCGGTACACTTTCCACCACTCGACCTGGAGGGGGAATGGTTCATAGGCCTTGTCGATTTTCAAACCTACAGTGCGATACAGAACATCGATGAAAAAACTGCAAAATGTACCTCGTAAAAAGTGGTAATGTTTCCGTGAGGTGTCACTGCCCATAGGCTCTTACAAAATAGACGACATTGCAAGGTACATACAAAATTCGCTGTATCCATATGCAGAATTCAAACAACGTGGATACTATCGGACCGACGCTCTGGTTCGAGCCACGCATCAACAAAGCTGACAAAACAAGACAAGTCATCGCAGCTCGTAAACATCTTGCTGGTCAATGTGATACGAATAAACTGCAATTTAGCGAGTGGCCCATAGCTCAATGGCAGACCGAGCATTTTTCCGCACGAATTTTCGCCTATGATCGCTCCAGGTTTTAAACTGGTCCTAGCACCGCAAAGCATAATTTATGTTCCGATCGTTGCGAAGAGAGTACACAAGATGGTCGTGACAGTCGTCAACCAGCACGGAGAGTTGGCGAACTTTCGAAACGAAGAAATCACCCTATGCCTGCATTTGGAAAAATGGGAATACAATTTACTGCGACCAGAAACAATAAAATAAAGTGTCGTGCAAAACCTGCAATCAGTACGCTGCAGATCTCCAAGTAGTTAACACATGCTAGCGAGATTTTCCTCCGCAGTCTCAGCCTCAAAGTCAAATATTATGGAAGATTACCTATACATCGAAGACCCTGTCGTTTTGGAAGACAGCATAACGAAGGCGGAACTTCATGCATACCACCAGCCTTTCCTGATCAGACCATACATACTACTCTTCCTTGCCTGTCCTTCCCGGGAATGAAGGGGGCTCTAACGAAAGAAGATGGGTCCAACCTGGCATCGACGAAAACAACGAGCAATGGCATTTTTCACCTGATCGATTACATCATGTATTTTCTCAATAGTGTCGAGGTGGACCTGTCGCGAAATTTGGTCATAACCTCAACGATCAAGATTTACATTTCGCTCATGCCGAATGAGCTGTCTACAGCCAAGATGACAGACTGGGGAACATAAAATGACTACTGTATTCATATCTACCCTGCAAGCAAGTTCGAAGAGTGCATCCTACTTTCCATGCTATTGGAATTTGCCGAAGACTACAAACGAATCATCTTCAATACGAAGCATGAACTGGTGCTGCTTTTAGTTAATACGAATACAGACACCATCGTGGGTACAGGAGAAAACCTGGATACAGTGGAACTGAAACTACAGTCTATCGAATGGATGCTGAATATATAAAGATGCTAGAGAATGGGGAAGATGGTAAAAACATCGATGTGGCTTTCAGGTCGTGAAGTCTCGAGACATACTTCAGATTGCCAGCAAGCCAGCGCATCAACTGGATCGTGAAGTCCAGCTTTGCTTCTGAGAAACCAAGGTACATCATCGTTGGGCTACAGATCGGAAGACAGCACAATGCGATAGTGGGTCTTTCGCAGTTCAACACATATCAAATAGAAAATATGAAAATATTTTTGAATAGCGAAAGCTATCCGTACATTGACGTGAACATGAACTATCAGATGTATACTCAATTCCAAAATGCATATTATGGATGCCACCAATCCACGATATTGAGCCCTGATACTTTCAAGAGTTTGGGCCCGCTCATGTTATTCGATGTGAGTAAACAGGACGAGCATATTATCTCCAATGTAATCGACTGCAGGATCGAATTCACTACACATGGAAATAATCCTGCCAACACATGCATTATGCCTGATACTTCACGACCGGATTGTATCGTACAATTGCTGAGATAAGCCCATCAAAACAATGTCGTAAGCGCAGCTTGGAATATATAAAAATAGCTGTTCACACACTAGAACTGTTTATGGTTAATGGATTGTGAATCGGAGATAAGTACTGCTGCTGCTGCTTGTGTCGATGGTCTTCGTAGCGACCCTGTGANTGGTTAATGGATTGTGAATCGGAGATAAGTACTGCTGCTGCTGCTTGTGTCGATGGTCTTCGTAGCGACCCTGTGACGTGTGAGGCCCTTCGTAGAGCACTGCTGCTTACTATCATACATAAATTGCTCAGCCTTCTATGAGATACCCAAAAATCATAATTGAAGACCTGCATATTAAAATAATATGCAATTTGACTCTGTTAATAGAAGAATAGTCAAAATTATATATTTTTTGGCTGATTGCGTATATTTAAATATGTGTACAATAAATATTGTGTAAAAAANAGAATAGTCAAAATTATATATTTTTTGGCTGATTGCGTATATTTAAATATGTGTACAATAAATATTGTGTAAAAAATATGCTGTGTTTTATTTATTTTAATAAACCCCCGCTTTTTATAAAAAATATTTTAAATAAAAAACTTATNAGAATAGTCAAAATTATATATTTTTTGGCTGATTGCGTATATTTAAATATGTGTACAATAAATATTGTGTAAAAAAATATGCTGTGTTTTATTTATTTTAATAAACCCCCGCTTTTTATAAAAAATATTTTAAATAAAAAACTTATNAAATATGCTGTGTTTTATTTATTTTAATAAACCCCCGCTTTTTATAAAAAATATTTTAAATAAAAAACTTATGTTGTAAAATAAAATAAAAAAAATTAAATATGACAATTTACGTTCTTTGCAGGAATGGTCAAAGTCTCCATTTGGTACAAGAAGATAGCAGGCTGCATAATCGAGAAATTAGTACTACCTAAACGTTGAAAATATATTCCAGTAACGAGGGCGCTGACAGCACAACCTATACTTTAAAAACATAAACAAATATGGCTGCCACCTGGTGGTTAAAATGCCAGCTCACCTGGTAGTCAAATAGAGAAAATAGCACCACCTACGTGTTGAAAATGAAAATATGAAATCAAATATGGCTACCTCCAGCAAGGTATAAACATATTGACAAACGAAAAATCCAAGATGGCAGAATGTGTATTGGTTGAGGGGGGGGGGGGCGAAGGCCTGCCGACTAATTAACCAATGAGAAACATTGGTAGGAGAGGGGAATGTTAAGACAATGTGATTGATTGGAGCAGGGTCAGTCGTCTGCTTGACATGAAGCTGGCAAAGGGGAACTTCAGAAAGACACATTTTTAAATACATTTTTAAATATTATTTTTAAATCATTTTTTAAATAAATTTTTACAATAAAATTTTCGAAATTATTGGGAATTTTTTGGGTTTAAGATTACTTATGGTTACGGGGGTCAAGTTCATGATCACCTGGATCCAATATGGCGGACAATATGGCTGAAAGAACCAAGATGGCTGATTGTTAGGTCTGAATCCGGACCCAGGACCCTGAGTATAGATTTGGCATACCCTATGCCTATAAAATGAATATGGCCGCCACTGCTCTGCCCTCGAAAACGATCCCCCCAAATCCTTCTGATGGATCGAAAAGTGCCTTTCAGAGTATCGTTTTTGCAGCTGGGGGAATCGGTGTTTTTTTGAGGGGGAAAAGGGAATTTTTGAAGAAAAAAGAAAAATTTTGAGGGAACTTTAATGGAATTTAAGGAAAAAAGGAAAATGTTGAGGGGAAAGGAAAATTCCAAGATGGCGGTGGCCGGCTCCGGCTCCGGTCCTGGGTCCCGATGGCCCCAACTCGGCTATTTCATTCTAGTGATAATGTTTTTCAAATCGCTGTGTGTAGAGTATATAAATTAATATATATACATACATACCACTCTTAAAACGAGAATATTACCTGAAGGACGCAAAGCTTTGTGGAACATTTTTTTGCGCACTTTAACAGATAAAACGAAATTGAGAAGCCATTTTGAACCACAGTATTTTATTTCCGCAGGACCGATGTACGTCAAATCAGCCCTGTAAAGCACTGATAGCAATTAAATTTGCTAATTAGGTAATTGTATTATTTTTGAACTAGTAGGTGGAAGTTTACAGGTATTTTACGTCACAGTGAAGCGAATATTGNGAGTATATAAATTAATATATATACATACCACTCTTAAAACGAGAATATTACCTGAAGGACGCAAAGCTTTGTGGAACATTTTTTTGCGCACTTTAACAGATAAAACGAAATTGAGAAGCCATTTTGAACCACAGTATTTTATTTCCGTAGGACCGATGTACGTCAAATCAGCCCTGTAAAGCAGTGATAGCAATTAAATTTGCTGATTAGGTAATTGTATTATTTTTGAACTAGTAGGTGGAAGTTTATAGGTATTTTACGTCACAGTGAAGCGAATATTGCATTACTTGTCATTTCAGTTTTTCATGCAATATTCTCGTAATTTTCACTTTTATAAGAGTAATTTGCTTCTCTTAAATAAAACAAATTATTTTACATAGTGTATTATGACTTGCTAAAGATAAACTTCGTAGCTTTAGACTAATAGTAGATCCAAATGTTGGTTTTTTTTTTGAGGGGCGGAGGGACTACTAGACGATGTAACAGCCAGTTGGTAGGAGAATGATGCGAAATCCACTTCATTATCCGACGGCGAGTTAAACTCACAAATTCCCTGTGTTCGTGATCAGACGCAGTTTGTTCTTCAACGCGCCGGTCTTTATGAGGAGAAGATTCCGTATTTAACTGGGCCACACGGAATTCAACCTCGTAGTATTCATTCTTAGCGCGGGGTCGTCCTTGTCATAAGTCAATTGTAATTTGCAGGTCACGAATACATTTTACATTAGCACAGGCCTAGTATAAATGCAGGAGGCCATATTATAAGTAAAATTTCTTAATTTGGAAAGGGTTTTATCTGTGTAGTGAAATGGGGACTCATCACTACTGCTACTTCAGTAAAGTCTTTTCAATTTTTTTTAAACCAATAATCGATATTATTGAGATATTAATGAGTGGCACAACATTTTCGCTTATCGGAATACTTCTTGCAATTACAGCCAGAATCTTACAACCTAATACAATATTCCCTCTTATTGTAAGGTTTTTCAATTANTACAGCCAGAATCTTACAACCTAATACAATATTCCCTCTTATTGTAAGGTTTTTCAATTAAGTGCATACTTTATTCCCGCAGGGTTGGCGAAAACCCGGTTTAAAAGAACCAACCTATTCGGGTTTTTTTTTCGAACCAGTTGATTTTATTAGTAACTTAATTTATAATTTATCTAAAACTTCCTCATTTAGATGTTTAATTAATACAGAATATTTTCTTTAACCCATACGTGTGCATTCTAAATAATGTATGGCTTGTCTTTATGTTCAAAATAGTTAGACTGGCTTATCTCTAGTGTCAAATAATATGGAGAACATTTTTATATAAAGAACAGTGGAAAGGAAGCGAGTCAGTGATCATCAGACCCTAGACTACATGCCTTGTGCATCATTATTTACCTGATACGTTGTCTATACCGAAAAAGAAGATCCTGTGGTTAACATGCACGCATTTAAACCAACGTGAAATAAAATTCACCCCAGTTTTATGGATATTTTTTTCAGCTACCTCAGAAATAAAAACATTGTAGTATGGCTTAAAATGTTTTACTACCACAATCTTAGCACTACACTTACAAACATATTTGCGAAGTCATACGTATGGCCAACCCGCAGTGTTAGTATGTTAAACTAATTATCTGATTATATAAAATATGTTAACCCATACAACAAAATGTTTATTTCTAAGGTAACCAAAACACCCACCTGGAAAAAAANGATTATATAAAATATGTTAACCCATACAACAAAATGTTTATTTCTAAGGTAACCAAAACACCCACCTGGAAAAAAAAACCCGGGTGGGGTTTTCAGCATGGGTTTTATTGAAAAAAACCCATCCCAAAACCCGCGGCTTGGGTATGCAGCTGCCAAGCTTACTTATGGGTAACAGCCTTGCTTGAGATACGCTATTCTGTCGCAATGCTTTGGCAATGCTTACAGACCCCCACCTTTAGTACCTNGTAACAGCCTTGCTTGAGATACGCTATTCTGTCGCAATGCTTTGGCAATGCTTACAGACCCCCACCTTTAGTACCTAGTTATTGTGCTGCCACAAAATTCTTTTGAGGTCGCCGCCTGGGTAGGCCGTCCAACGGTGTACAGAGCTCAGCAGAAAACATTTTATTAAAAAAACCGCCCAACGTGTCAGAGTGAGGTCCACTTACGAATAGCATTTAGGAAACGTTACACGTCCGTATACGTTTTTNAAACCGCCCAACGTGTCAGAGTGAGGTCCACTTACGAATAGCATTTAGGAAACGTTACACGTCCGTATACGTTTTTAAGTTCCTGCATTTCTCTCTAAAGCATGTTTTTGTCGTAGCGAAAATTGCTCAAACGGGTGTTTTCACGGTCATTTNAAGTTCCTGCATTTCTCTCTAAAGCATGTTTTTGTCGTAGCGAAAATTGCTCAATCGGGTGTTTTCACGGTCATTTTCAGGCATGAAAATTCCGGTATAAAACACTAAAAAAGGAATGCGGACGTGTGTCTTACGTTTATTATTATTATTAGGTCATAAAATGGTAGGATCTCCGCTGAAAGTTTCATTAAGGCGCGTTATAGACGGCAAGACTGTACGCCAGTTCAGTGCTTTGCGCGTAGAGGAGATGAGAGAGTTGATGCGCATGTCTCGGTCGCCCTTAGCGCTCCCACGCTTTTAGGCCTCAGACGTGCAAAATTCCTTCATCCAAGCGGCCACTTTAAAAGTAGTGTGCTATAAAAAAATGCAGCTAAATAACTGCATAGTATTTATCCAGTATCTATGTATGATCTGCGTCAGCTATGCGAACTGGAAGTAAAGTTTCATACTATTACATGTAAAGAAGATTCGCAAAAGGTAGCATATTAAGTTCAACCCGAGAGTGTGAATTACGTGAACGCAATTAATAAACACATGAATTTATTTCAAAATTTCGCCGCATAACACACTGAAAAAATACTTACTGGCTGCTAAAGCATGTTTTGCTGTTACACACAGCCAAATTATTTTGTGGTGAACACAAAATGTTTTGGTTGTCANCTGGCTGCTAAAGCATGTTTTGCTGTTACACACAGCCAAATTATTTTGTGGTGAACACAAAATGTTTTGGTTGTCACCACGAAACATGTGTGGCCCATAGAAATTTATTTTGTGGTGCCTACAAAATATTTTGTGCTCACTATGAAATTATTTGGCTGTGTGTGTACCAACAAAACATTTTGTAGCAGCCATAAAGAATTTTTTTTTTCTGTGCAGAACAACTTTTACGCTTATTTACACGCTGTAATTCTTATTTTTTTGATGAACATCGCTCCCGTAATTCTAGGAAACGGACTAACTTGGTTCACGAATTCATGGAATAATGTTCTAGACTACAAAAAACTTATTTTTCATTCTTGTTACTTTTTATTCTAACACTCAGTGAAAGAAAGACAGAATCACATAACTTTAAGCCGCTGGTTGGCTGGTTTTCTCGAGGATCTCCCGTTTCCCACACCCTTGCATTTCTGCATTGCTCCATTCTCACCTCATTACAACCTAATAGGCTCTCAAGACCTCTCAACACAAAATATATTCAACCTAAGAACCACAAGAGTTGCGAATTTTTCCAATATTTAATATTTGGCTGCAAGTTATCAAGAGGAACTTATCCGAGTTGGTTAGTTTATGTTTATGTTTCACAGTCACGAATTGTGTTGTTGCTGCTTACCTCAAAATTTATGGCACAAAAAGCCAACAGAACTGAACCATATATATCTATTGAGTCCATATTATTATTGTTGAAGCAAGAAGTACTTAAAATGAAAATAATGTATAGTGCTTCACTGTACTGTTAGTAGTAGGGAGTGTGGGCGGAGGAGGTCGACAACTTAAAAACAACGAAACAACCTTGGGTGATCATCAGTTCGCTTAAGCGACCACAGCTGTGCGTGATGTCGTCTTACCGAGTCTACAACCTACACGCTGCATCTGCGTTACGCTGGAAGGCGGGGCTAGGGATATGAGGATCGTGATGGCACTCTCTACTGCTGTGTGTTGCTATTTCCAGACACACGTTTGGCAATGTGGCGGGAAGACTAGATTATCTGCATCATTTAACGCAACTCTCCGCTCGTAAAGAAGGGAGGTCAAGGCTGCCGTTTACCTGTGTCGCCAATGGTGAGTACTGCTGCGGTATAGTGGAGAGATTTGGGCGGCTATTAACCCCAGCGGCGTGTGGTGAAGTGTTGCTAGGTAAGCTAGTGCTTGCTCAGCGCTGTACACACTCGGCGCACGCAGCAGGAACCGGTAACCAGAGTGGGGCCGGGAGAAACTGAACTTACACCAGTCACTCACGAGACAGCGACGAGGCACCCATTACACACGTGCTGTGGCGTCAAATGCACGACCACGTTTAAAAGTGGCCGATTGGTAAACTAGCAAACGATTAGGTATAGCACAGAGCAAAACGCAGCTTGCCTTGCGACAGTTCACCACACGCTGCTGCCTTAACATCGAGGTTTTGAGAGTCGATGAGAGTGAAGCGAGTTCATTGTGGATCAGTGCCGGAATGCAGGGGTGGGGGGAAACGAGATATGCCTGAGGAAACCCGACGACTAGCGGCATCGTCCGGCACGATTATCACGTGCGAAAATACGGGAATGACCGCGCAGAGCGAACCCGGTCCGCCTTGGTTGGAGGTGAGTAGTCTGACCACAAACCACCGCGGCGTCAACAAAGAGAAGAAATGGCGTGGCGGTTCCTTGAATGTGGGCGTATCCACTTTCCGATTGGCTGAGCGAGGCTCTGGGGGCGGGGCTTGTGTGTGATTGGCTACTGCGTCCTGCGGAAGGTTACAGTTTGGCTATGCTGCCGGCTGGCGAGTAGGTTACCAGGCGCTGATTGGCGAAGGATGTTCAAACATGTTGCTGGCCAGTGTATGGCTGGAGTTCGTGGTATAAGCGACTGTTTCACCTCTGTGTTCTTAAATACAGTCGTTATTAATCCATTCACAGTTACTTCACACATTTCTAAAGCTTTGCAANTTTCACCTCTGTGTTCTTAAATACAGTCGTTATTAATCCATTCACAGTTACTTCACACATTTCTAAAGCTTTGCAATAGCTATACTTCGAGGATATTCCTCCATCTTGTGCAAACTAATCTTAACTAAGTCTAGAATTTACACCAAATGACAACGAACCGAATTCGTACGCACTCAGTTGTAATGATATTTTGTATGAGAACTATTTGTTACTAGGCGCTACCATCACACATGTTATCTCAAAGTCTTTATTCACATTTATTATAGATGACATATTTTAATTTATAAATAAAATATAAGTAAAACTTCAATTTAACGAATATAAAACAGTTACGTGTTAACAGAGGTATGAACAGCTTGTGATACATGGCATATTTAGGAAATAACTAAACACGTCATACATGGGGCGTTGTTTCAAAGGTTTGATTAAAAAAAGTTGTGAAAAAATCGCGAATACCATGTGGTAGTCTGGTATTCGTCGATGTTGCAGGGGAGCTCATAATCTGTCCGCAGAACCTTGGACTAGGGTAGCTACCGTATCAGGAGCTGCTACGGTACCTACCTTAGTTCTTGGTTCTGTGCTGCTTCCGAGACGAGATCTGCTCTTGTCGTGGGCTCGCCGCGTGTCAATGCACGGCAGAAATCGCCTGCGCAGTTATAATTAACTCAATAGCTCGGGCTGCAGCCGGCAAATGACAGCGACAGGCGCGCTGGGATGCCTCCACGGGTACACGTCATTTGGCCTAAAATAATTTTAGGCAAATAACTTTTAGGCCAACCGCCTTTTAGGCCAAGTGCCTTTTAGGCCAAGTGCCTTTTACGCCAAGTGCGTTTCAGTCCAAGTGCATTTCAGGCCAAATGAATGTTAGGCCAAATGACTAGAGGCCAAGTGACTTTTCGGCCAAGTGACTTTTAAGCTAGGTGACTTTTAGGTCAAGTGATTTTTATGCCAAGTAAATTTTAAGCCAAGTGACTATTAGACCAAGTGAATTTTAGGCCAAGAGACTGTAATATTTTTAAATTTTTGGTTGGGTGTCGTACAATCTTAGTTTATTTTCTATCCTTTGGTACAAAATTTAACCGCTAGATCGCAACTTACTGCATTTACGGTAGTTCCGAAAGCATCTGCTTACTAGGCTTCCAGCGATTTCCTTGTAGTTAGGCATGATAATTTGGAGACATTTAGAGATCANGTAATATTTTTAAATTTTTGGTTGGGTGTCGTACAATCTTAGTTTATTTTCTATCCTTTGGTACAAAATTTAACCGCTAGATCGCAACTTACTGCATTTACGGTAGTTCCGAAAGCATCTGCTTACTAGGCTTCCAGCGATTTCCTTGTAGTTAGGCATGATAATTTGGAGACATTTAGAGATCATTACCTACCTATCTCATTGGGATTTGACTCAGAAATTATAGAGTGGAGAAAAAATGGACTATCAGTATTGGAATGATCCGAATGAGTTGGTAGATAGACTGAGANTCAGAAATTATAGAGTGGAGAAAAAATGGACTATCAGTATTGGAATGATCCGAATGAGTTGGTAGATAGACTGAGACTTCTGATTGCTTCGTGAAAATAGTTGTAGCAGTTTTTATTTATAGACTATTACAATTAATACTGTACTATTCGTAATTTGAGATGATATTGTCATAACACTTAGTTATAATGTCATACACAAAGGTAAATTAAAATGTAATGATTTCATGACAATAATTTAAACCGTGCGCAGAAACAACAAAATACTGTAACTGTAGGTCATTACGATTTTCATTTATTGGCTCAATGCTTTGCGTATGGCTATATTTTAAAAGTTGAAAATAAAGAACATGAAATGAAAAATTGAAGTTTATACCCAATTTGTCTTATACATTTTTGTGCTGAAATGGAGAAAATAATTAAAACACAAAATAGAAAACTTATGCCGATAATTGTGTATGAACTTTTAGAATGATTTTCTTATAGTAGTATAAGAGTGTGTTAGAATTTCAGACAAAAGAAGAAGAATATACTGAAATCTCGATACTTCTAAACACACTCATTGTAAATAGGTGAAAACATTTCTGAACCATTAACATTGACTTGCGATGTACTTTCTGCGATATTTGCATCCCTAGTTGAGACGACTTTTTTTCCAGGCAAAACCATCTGCCTTCACACTTCAATTATTGTCCCTAGGACACAGTCAAACAGCTTTGATCAGATAGAAAAGAAGGGACGCCTCCACAGCTTTTAGCTTTTGAGCAAATGGAAAGCAGGTATGGTCTGTACTACGTAAGTTGGCAAGATTCTGACAGGTCTGCGAAAGTAGCGCCACTGTTTACATGTGACTACATATCCTTCCGCCATCAGCTGATCGGCCATATGGCGACGATGTTGTTTATTTTCATGCTGCCATTATATAACTGCAAAAAATTAAATATTTGCTAACTATTTTTTAATTTATCCGAGACAGCGAATTTGGGTTAACATTTTCGAGACGGTAATTGTAGTTTTTATCACACGCTGGACGTTACAGCTAATACATAAAGAATTGAAATAAAAATAATTTTGGGGACTTGCTTGACAACGCACTTTCATTCGCCAACTCACCAACGACTTTGTAAAGCGGGCGGCAAAACGACATGGCGTGTATGGACGTAGACTTGACGATTACCGGTGCAAAGGAAATTACCAGTAAACAAAATAGCTGTACAAGGAAATACATATTACTTTAAAAATTCTACAGAGCTCGCGGGAAAATAAACCCATTGATATATTCGTCAATTTGTTATTTTACACAAGAAATCTAAATTTTCTGATTGGTTAGTGCTTCGGGAGAGAGACAGATAGCGCGCATGGCATGACGCTATGCTCTTGTGAACCGAATGCGTTTCTCTGAGCCGAATGCGTTTCTCAACAGATGGCAGCACTTGGCCTGCCTCCTGATCCCCATAATTTTAAAAGCTTACTCTTGTCCTATTACTGGCTTGAAACGACACGCTTTTGAAACATATTTCGTCAAATTATTTGAAAAAATATTACAACAATACCCTGTGATATTTCTGTAGGGTTTTGGAATTAACATCAAGCGTGTATGGAATGCATGGTTGGAGAAGGGATACGACGTGAAATATCTCCCATGGTTTGAAGTTGTTTCATTTTAATACGGATCGTTTTAATGTGCATTTCATTTTTAACACCTGTTCATTTCTACTTTAGCACGAAGTTTAGTTTCTAACATTAAAAACCGCTGTTTTATGACCACGTAAAATTTAATGTATTAATTAATCTAGGAAATCTTTCTTATCCACGTATATTCTGCTTGTCTGATGTGCGTTGGCAGTACACTCACAATAGCAAACGTAATATTAATTTTCGTTCGTTCATGCATCAGCTGATACAGGGTTTTGTAAATGGCACGTTGTTTGTTTCGTATACATCAAGTTACTGCTCACTGAATGTCAAAATCTCGCCAACTTATATGAAACAGATCATAGGCAGGTAGTTATGTAGGTAGGCGGAGCTTAACGTCTGGATGACAGCGATGTCATTAGAGACGGAGCAAGCTACTCTGTGAACAGGGAAGGAGGGGGTACGGGCCACGGCCTGTTGCAAGGAACCATCCCAGAATTCGCCTGGAGTGATCTCGGGAAACCATGGAACATCAGAATCAGGATGGTCGAACCGGGATTCGAATCCCTGTCCTCCCGAATGCGAGTCCAAAGTTTAACCACTGCACCACCTCTCTCGGGTGGGCAAATGGAGAACTTGACAACAATTCTCCCCCCCCTCCCTCACCCCTCGGGAGGTGATATGGTTACAAACTTTGGATGTGAACATTTAAATTAAGTAATTGTTTGAATTCAGTGCTTATTCAAACACGGACACTCGTAAATCACACACACATATACATATATGTGTGTGCGTGTGTTTGTATGTATATACATATATGTAAAATACATCAATGCAACAGCACAAGGAATAAGAAGACGTTACTGATAAAACTAATTAGCGTACTTTCTTCTACATGGGCTTAAATAACTTTTAATAATGATTTTAAAAGCTCATATGGTATGTCGATCTTGACGTCTAGTTGACAGCGGTATCGCTAGATATAAAGCCAGAAACATGCACAATAGTAGTGATACAATTACAAATATATGCGTGCTTTACTCGGGACTCGAATCCAGAAAACCGTGTACCATGAGATAGCGTTCAATCAACTGCATTACGGAAGTCGGATTAGGAGCACCATCTTCGGATATAATCAGTCTAATGTTTTGAATAACAGAGTTTACTAACCTTAAGTTTTAACAGGGCCGCCATTCTGAAAGTAATCGTCTGAGCCACTTGAAACGCGTAAAATTATATTATGGCTTACTATAGCGCTATTTGCGTAAAGAATTTGGTGGAAATCTGTTGAATGGTCCTTGAGCTATAGCATAGAAAGATTAATTTTCTTATTTAGTGCGAACTGACAAAATTACCTAAACATTTTATATGTACGATACTTCCAATATATACTGTCACCATAAAAATATTTTGTTGACTTTGGTGAAATTATTTAAAAGGGATGACAAATTTACCAAAATATTTATATGGCTGTCATCTTGAAAATCTATGTCTGCTCCTACTAAAATCATGTAAATTTACATGGCCTACTGCAGCACTAATGGAGTGCAAAATTTCGTGGTAATTAGTTTAATTGTGTCGGAAATATAACAAAATGTTCAATTTTCTCACCTGGCAATTTTTTTTTACAAAAATGCTTGCAAAAGAATGTCTCCGTATGCATAAATGATGCTCCTAATTAATGTTGTTAGCGCACAAAATTTTATAAAATTGCGTTTAGTTGTTTAATATATGTAACCTAATAACCTACACCATTAATATATACGTAATTAAAAAGGGGCCTGCCACACCTAAAACAAGTTTGTTTACATACCCTATTGTAGTACTACTTGCAAGCAAAATTGGTTGGAAATTGGCTAATTGGTCCTCAAGATATGGCATAAGAAAATCCATTTTTTTAAATTTATTATCTTCATAAATGGGGGACAAAAATATTGCGTATTAGCACATTCGATGGTTGTTTTAGATGCAGTATACAAAGCGAAGTTAGAATAGGTTACAAATTTTCGTAGATATAACCACATTATATTGAAGCTTTGTTATAGCCACCATTCTAAAAATAAGGGTCTAGAACAGTTAAAATATACAAATTAATCTGTCATACCACAGTACAACTTCTTCGCCACATGTAATGAGAATCGGTTTATTGTTTCCCAAGTCATAACACAAAAACTTCATTTTTCATGTATGGCTGTCTGTCTTACAAAGTGGCAGAGAAGTAAGGCTCTATGTAGACAAGTTTGATTGTTATATTGTATAGTTAAGTTAAGTTGAAACTAATTTCTAATTTCTAACTTACTGAGGTAAATTGCTTATATGGCTGCCATTTTTTAATTAGTGTCTGGCCAACTCATAACATATGAGTTTACATGGTCTGCCATAGTGCAACTTGTTTGCCAAATTTGGCGGGGATCTGTAGGTTTTCTCCGTAGATATGACATAAACATTTTTAATTCTCATGTAATGCTATCTAACAATATCGAGGTCAAAATTTTTTTGTGTGGATATAATTGATGGTTGTAATATATACTTCCAGTATTCATAGTTAGGTTGGGATTATTTTCTTGTTTTCGACGATAGAACATACTATGCTAAATTTGCTACATAACCGCCATTTTGAAAGTATGTGTCTGACCTTTAAACATTATGTTTTTAAATCACCAGCTGCAGTACTACTTGTAAGCCAAATTTGGTAGGAATCGGCCAATTATTTTTTGAAATATGACATAAAAACTTTATTTAACTATAAAAGTCAGGATGTCCTTACTAAGTATGTGTGTACTGAGTTTGTTGAAATTAGATTAGTGCGTTCAAAAGTTTTTAGGGGGGGAAATACACACACACACACACGCCCACGAACACACACACACACACACAGACACACGNTTCAAAAGTTTTTAGGGGGGGAAATACACACACACACACACGCCCACGAACACACACACACACACACAGACACACGCCCACGAACACACACACACACACACAGACACACGTCCACGAACACACAGACGCATAGACAGGAAGTGANGACACACGCCCACGAACACACACACACACACACAGACACACGTCCACGAACACACAGACGCATAGACAGGAAGTGATATCAATGGTCTTTCTTTCCTCCGGAAAGTGGGATAAAAAATATTATAAACTAAGTTGGTTTCTTAATGTCTACATACCTTCCTTTGCATTTGTACTTTTAATGAATTACTACACTACTAATTATTCAATGGAGAAAAAGTGAATGCTACATTAAGTATAAGTTAGAATCACTGCAATAGCTCACACTGTTTCAAAGCATTTTGCAAGATTAGCCACACTGGCTTCCGGAGTCTTTGAATACAAGTTCAAAACGGCGAATGTATGATTATATAATAATTTAAAAGGAGTATTCATACCACATAGATAAATACTTTAAGGAAATTTTTTATATTATTAATGTTTTCGTTTCTTTCTTCTATGAACGGAAACATTCAGGGTGCGGATTTTATCAGAATGCTCTCTGTGGTTATTTTGAGTAACTATAACCTACCAGAAAAGCGACGAGAGCACAACCTACCAGCAACGAAGAAAATCTTAGAATCAGGTAAATTAAGGCTAAGTGCCTTTTAGGCCAAGTTACTTTTAAGCCAAGTGCCTTTTAGGCCAAGTTACTTTTAAGCCAAGTGACCTTTAGGCCAAGTTACTTTTAGNTAAGTGCCTTTTAGGCCAAGTTACTTTTAAGCCAAGTGCCTTTTAGGCCAAGTTACTTTTAAGCCAAGTGACTTTTAGGCAAAATTAATTTCAGGCAAAGTGCATTTTAGGCCAAGTGCCTTTTAGGCAAAGTGAATTATAGTTCAAGTGACTTTTAAGCGAAATTATTTTTAGGCCACGTGACTATTAGGCCAACTGACTTTTAGGTCTACTGACTTTTAGGCGAAGTACCTTTAGGCCAAGTGCCTTTTAGTCCAAATGACTTTTAAGGCCAAGTGACTTTTAGGTCAAATGAATAGGCCCAATAATTTGGTAAAATAAAATTTTCCCTGAAATTTTAGGCTAAATTACTTTTAGGTCAAATGACGTTTAGGCCAAGTGGGTGGGGCCGTAGCAGGTATTTCTGGGGGGGGGTGTAAACACGGCAGGAGGTAGAGAACGGGATGCAGGAGAGTCGGGGCTGCTCCGTCTAAAGTTACAGTCGGCCTATCTCTCTCGCACGTTCATATCGCGCACACCTACAGCCGCCCCTTTGTGACCCGTCAGCCAAACTCAATTTCGCCGGTGCCAAGCTGAAAACATCCTTTGTTCCCTTTTCATGTTGAAAACCCTCCCCTTCAGCACCCGCCCCTGCATGTAGTTTCACACCTTCCCGTTGACTAACTCGGTTTATTACATGTTGCTTAAAATCGACATCAACTTTGACCTTCGTCAGAAGTAGTGCAGCAAAGTCGGTAGCTTACATTACTAGCCAACTGAAATTGGGCGAAGCATGATGCAGAAACTCTGTTTTAGACGAGGCCGTGGTGACTAAGCGGTTAGACTGCTCGCTCCCACAAAGACGAACCAGGTTCAACCACCGGCCGCGTCACTCCCGGATTTTTGCAAGAGGGAATCGTGCCGGACGATGCCGCTGTTCGGCGGGTTTTCTCGAAAATCTCCCGTTTCCCCTGCCATTGCATCCCGTACTCTGCTACATTCTCACCTCATTTCACCCTCATCAGCTCTCAAAACCTCGTTAAGAGCCGCCAAAATCTCTCAATTCAGCTCAACTCTGTTTGAGACTTATTAATGCCCGATCCGCACAGAACTGTGCAATATCAGATGCCATTTTTATTATTGGCTCGTTATTATTTTTATGTCCCTGGATTTTATTTGATGTTTCTTGTTTACCAGACACAAGTGCTACCGTACTTTAATTTTTTATTTTGTGGAAATTCTGAAATTTGCAAGTTACAAATTTTGTAAATGACTTGCCTTAAAATAACTACTTGTGTGTCTCGTCTATTTTAATGCATTTAAATAAGACACGTCCTGTTGGATACGTTTGTCAGTAACTAACATATAACTCGGAAATGTCGGAATCGTGCGTGAAAGTTCCAACCAGCGACAGAGTTATGCATCACTCAGTCCAGTTATACGGCAACTGCAATTCTCACAAAAAACGAGGAGTACTTAGTTATGTAATCCAGGTGGTAGCCAAAATTATCCTGCAAATCGATACACAAGCATGCCACTTGGCAGGCGTATTTTATGCGCGGACATCAGGAAAAAATTTCAGAAGGGGACCCCAGCCAAATTTTCCTTGGCGAGGGAAATAAATTTAAGTTGTATGTATTGTTCTTAATAAATTTTAGAAGAAGAGAGTCATTTACAAATTATTATTTGTAAATGTTACGAGTTTTGATACTAATAACTGTAACTGTATTTGGGATGTTTTTCGCTTCAGGTAATAAAAAAGTCGACAATTACCAAACAAAATGAGGGCATTAAAATGGTATAGATTTTACAAATTTAAATATAATTCAACTTTATTAATTAAACTGTTTATTAACTTCCAAGAATTTGTTTAGTGTAACTATAACAGATAAATAATTCAGCAAGTCGTGATGTATGAACTCATCGCCTGAAGCCGCCTTAAGCATATCGGTCACGGTAGTCGTTTGTTCACAGTTTAACTGAGTGCATACGGACTTCACAGAAGCCGGCCAAAGACGGCGGACAGTAAAATTTCCCATGAAATGAGACTATTATAAANAAAAAAAAAAAAAAAAAAATCACATTACCGACTGTTAGTTTTTCCAGCGTCGTAAAATTTCTGAGATAGACGGTGCGTTTACTACGAAAATAAAAGTTTTTACTGCTCGTTGAAATATTTGATAGGAATTCTCATTTCCGTATCACATAAGTTTAGTTTTTTGACGTGCGACCCATTTTGGTGCTTTGCTCGGCGGCTATCAAGTAGTTCGAATTCGAGTTTCTTTATTCATTTTGCGTTTGCTAACTGCCTTCTAAACGAGAAATAACTAACTCAACCATTAATTTATATTAAGTGGACATCATACCCAGCAGTTCAAGGATTCCGTTACCTCATTAGTGGAAGTATAGTGCTGTTTTCACAATGGTCGTGCAATAGAAAAATCTCGGTTTTTATAAAGCTTACAGGACGGACCACTAGCACTCGCGTTAGTGAGCGTGCATAGCCTGCTAACGTTCTCAGCGTGAGTCGTTAAGTTTTTAGCATAGCATTACTATTGATTTTCACGATCATCTCACTGTTTATAATCGCTGCTACAAGAACTGATTCTTTGGGAAACAAGTTTTATCTATAACATGTGACTATACAACATCTGCTCACTACGCCGTTAGCCTGATTTTACTATTTCACGTTTTAATTCATTAAGAAAAGACCGATGTAAGAATAAATCCAGCGAGCATGTTCAAGGAAAGCTAAAAGCAGAATTGACGATAGGCGTTAACCAAAGAGTTAGTATTCAGGGTCGAGATGCAACAATTGATGGTACGACGTTAACTTTAAAGCTAAAACCGTAAGAATTCCTCCACCTGGGTCTTTGAAATTCCACTCAAAAATTATTTCCACCGATTTTGAATGAGAGACATTTACGACGGCACTGATTCCTATTTCACTAATTTGTCAGTCGATTGATACCGATCTATACTAGTATTTAATTCCCAATTAGTGTAATTTAATGACTGGAATAATTGATTTAGATTAAGAGAGTAACGTTATCGAAGGAAATATGTAGGTAAAGACGAAAGTACAAATTTACGTTGGTCTCCGAACCACGGGATTCAGTACAATAAAGTCGGTAATGAAATCATGTTGCAGCAAGCGCGTGCGTGCACACACGCACACACACACATATGAGAACACAATGAAAATATGTTATATGCGTAGCTGAAAAGGTTTTGTAGTAATATGAATGTTTTTGAGTAAATATAACAGAATATTTGCGCGAAAGTAACTTTCGCTTATTTTCAATAGAATCAGTTCTTTCACTACAGAAAAAACAGTCCATGACACTAAAATCCAGAAAATTGCTTTTCTTCGCTCTGTAGCGATAACTAGGGAGACACAAAGGAGCAAAGTTAGACTTTTCAAAAAAATCTCTTAATGACAGTAATTATCATTTCAGAAGATTGTAAGTATTTGTTGAATCTCGTAATGAACCCGAGTGGTTTTGTAAAGAGAATATATTTTGCATATAAGATATAACTGGGTGCCATACAAGAAAGTTTATATAACAATTATAAACAACAGTGAATAATAATTTCTGGGCTACAATTTTTATATAAAAAAATATTGGCTTGTGCCAATTATTTTCAAACATACGTACAGCCATTAACAATCCATTAAAAGAACAAACTCTATCCAGATGAAAATTCTACAAACATTGGTTTCAATCTACTGAGGGTCTCCCAAATGTTCCCTTTTAATTCTATGACCGGAAGGGTCTAATAATGCTTATCTCAAAATGAAGTGCAGGGGCTGCTTCTCAACGAGCCTGCAGCTTACCCTGGCTTATAAAGCACTAAAAACATAACTCCCCTCCTCAGCCAGGGGCTTAAAACATTACATTTTTAGTTTAACCAATCAGAAGGCTGAAATATAAGAAATAAGTGTCTTTTTCTTGCAATTATCGCCACATGCCGCGCTGCGGTGCTTCCGTATGACAACGCTCCAGGATGTCACGGCGACACTAGCGCTGCTAAGCGGCTGGCTTGGAAACTCGTCGCCGCACCAGCAGTATAGCTCTGTGCGTGGCATGATCATCGTCGCCGCTGCCCCAACTTGACCGGCCACAATGGCTGCCTTGCCCAAGGCAGCGCAGGAAGACGACGTGGTGTTTCCGCATCAAAAGGCAGGACATCTGCTTCACGTAGTTGCATATCATCTCGCAAGAATTTGCGAAACGCACAGGCGTGGATCGTAAACGTTTTAGTCGTGTTGTTAGGTGGGCGGTACGCAGCTGGCAGGCGGAGAATTGGATGAAAATGAGACGCCCCGTCTCAGCTTACGACATCTTAAGCCTCGGTTTACAATAAAGTGCATTCACTACGCCGCTTTTCAGTTCAATAGAACGTAACAGTGCTGCGGACGTTTAATCGATTTTCAAGAAACAGTTTCTTAAAGGGGACGACGAAACTATATTTTCTGTGTTATTGGGCAATATGGAATAACAGAAGATGATGTGATGTGTGGCGCAATAAGTCCAGATTTTGGGCTCTTTTGGAAAACATCACTCAGTGATTAGTTACTGTCGTTTCTGAAGCCTCTTTACACCATTTTGGTTGTCTGCGTGTCCTTATATCGTAGCGTTGTTAAAATTGAGCGCAACCTACCTTAACGTTGCTAAAGACTATTCACTATAAAGTGAGCACTTTTCAAATCAACCTTAGAAAAATGTCACTGTCCCTACCTGCATTATGTTTTAAAGGCGCACTGAAAGGTATGCACCCAGTAAAGTTGGTAACGGTATAGGGAAACTAGTTCCATACCTTAACATCGAATTAAAAGTGTTAGGTACGCTTTTAAAAACTTTTGATGATTTCTTTAACTTTATGTTTTTTATGCATCTAAGTATAAGAATTAGCAGATTTGTAAAATATTTACTTTCCAAATAATTTCGTAGTTTCACTTTACTGACGCATAAATAAAGTGATGAGGCCTATGGCAGTGTTTATATATGGAGGAAGAATACCCAGTGGGCATACAAGTGGGTCTTAAGTACGTATTTCAAAAGTGCTCAGTTTACCGCGAACATCTTATAAGCATCTGTAGCACGTGCCTCGCCTATAGGACACCATTAATCCAGTGTATTCGGTCGTGAGGTTTAGACTGCCGTAATTCGCGTCCGGGCGTTCCCATTTTGTATTCCAGTCGACTGCACTAGAACTTATTTTGTAACGGGTAGGGGTGTTGCGTCACCCAGCTTATTTTGCTAACTTTAGATGCTAGCGTACTGTAAGTGTTCTGCGCACAAGGCGAAGTTTTGATACGAACACAATATCTGTTTTAAGAATATTTAATGATTCAAATCAATATTATACGTATGCCAGTCTGGGTCTGGCTGCCGCAACTAAACGTTAGGTGTCCATGTGTCCAAAAGGACAATAGTTTTCCCGAAAGCCAACTTAGTGTGCGGAATTGAGGAACTAATGTTCGTGGGGATCAGATTGGTATAAATAACAGAGTAGGAAGTTATGATTCTAGGAGAATAGTTTGCAGTAAAAAGACCATTGATAAGGGGTACACATCCTATCCCCAATAGGATATCGCAAGAATTGGGTAGGCTAAATTTTTAGACAGACTAAAAGATTTTAACGAAACCTAAAACCTCATCGTTTCTTAAAACCGTACTGCAGCATTAACTCGTTCTTTAATAAACTAAGTTTAAGATATAGAAATGAAAGAAAAGTAAATCAAGATAAAAATATATACGAGAGAAGGTTCCATGTGTTTGACAAGTTCCTTTGCAAATTTTTCTATATGAAAATATTTATTTTGTTGAAATGTACCTCACTGATGTTACCTTCACTGTGGGGGTTTGTTAGAAAACTTTGAATTTCAAAAGTTGGTTTATTTTTAACGCAAATAGCAGCAAGATTTCGCTGGAGGGACGAAATTTTTGCGTAAAACGTTCTGAAGTTGGAATTGCCTTTATTCACATTATTTAATCACGATCTGTTTATAAGTTCCGCTGCTGAATTCCGCGAAAGCCAGAATATTCACCATATGCCTGGTCTTGTGACAAAAAACCTTAGACAAAAACTTTTGATAAGTTACAATTTAACAAAAATAAATATCTTGTATGTGTACACCATATCATACTCGAGATATACCCATTGCCAACAGTCTCGTAATGAAAAACCTGGTATTTATTTCAGCTATTAATAATAAAATTAAAATATAACATATAATAATATAATATAAATTACAATATATTATATAATAATATGATACAAAATATAATAAAAAATAAAATCAAAATGAAAATATTTTATTGTAACCGAAGCTTCAGGGTACATTGTAATGAAAATCATCTTCAGGTTGTGATCAGAGTGTCTAAATAGAGAATAATGAATAATGCAGAAACTTTTCTTTATTATTGCGTAATTTCATTGACGTGAGAGACGCGAAGAAAATACACGGTTAAAAGTATGCTTAAAATTGCAGGTATGATGGTCACTTGTTACCTGAAACTAACGATCAATGATGTGACAGGTAGTTGTTCGTAACGCTGACGTGTAGCAAACACGTATCATAAACCACTTAGTGGGCAATTCTTGATTTATTGGGTGCGCGTTTATATCCCAGTTGGGCTCGGGCTATAAATCCTCGTTCACGCAACACTAGATCAACGAGTGAATTCAGCCTAGCCTGTAATTCGCTGATGCCTAAATGAGTCCTTTTATCATTTAACCGCTTCGCACATTATTCTACCATATAAGTGCTTGTCTTTGGGTCGGAGCTCTTGAGGTCATTTCGAAGTATACTGGCAACCTAAACAAATTTTTCAAGCTTTACGTGAATGCAAGTGAGCACGCAATTATTTCCTGGTAGTGTTAACTGCATTAGAGGCTGTTCATGATAAAGTGAGTACTTTTGAAATCAACCTTAGAAAAAAGTCACTGCTCTTGCCTGCACACATTTTAACGGGCGCACTGCGAGACATGCACCCAGTAAAGTAGGTAACAATAAATGGAAAGTAGTTCCATATCTTAACAGTAGATAGTTTTGGGGAAGTCTGGCATAATGAATATTAAATGGAGCTCAGAGAGCACGGGGCACCGGAGCCTAGAGGCCGTTCATGTTCTGTCATTCCGGTTGGTCGGCCGCCATATTGGATCCTTGACCCTTGACCTTGACCCTGTGTCCGTGACTTTAGATGACCTTGTACCCAAAAATTCCAAAAAATTCCAAAAAAACCCTAAGGAAATTCTAAAATTTAAAAAAAAATTTGGAAAAAAATTAAAAATTATTTAAAGATGTACATGTAGGAGGTCCGGGAATCGATGACAGGTGGATCGACTAAGCTCCCTACAAGACCAGCCCTCGCCAGATCGGCCGGTGTCCATCTCGTCAGCCAAGTTAGATGTCGATGCCCTCTGTAAAAAAAATTACCATGACCCGATTGCCGTGACCTTGAATGACTTTAAAACCAAAAAATTCCAAAAAATCCCCAAAAAAAAATTAATCTAGGAAACAATTACATCGATGACTCCGACCGACATGTTGGATGCCGGTGACCTTGTCCTCAATGACCTTGAAAACAAAACTCGAGAATAAATGGTAAAAAATCGCATAAATTCATAAAAGTCGGCGAGCATATTATGTTACTGACTACGACCCCCTTGTTGGGTGTCGGTCACCTAGACCTTTGAGATTAACACTGTTGAACTAGCACAAAAAAAAAACCCAAAAAATTTGTAAAATATTTAAAAAATTATAATTTTTTTTTAGAAATTTATAAAAAAAACTCAAATTTTGAAAGTTTGGGCTTACAGGGGACAGGGGACTGGAACCGACCAGCCACCATATTATGACGTCACCAAACCACCATATTGAATTCAAGTGACCTTGAACTTGACCCCATAACCGTAACTTCAAACCCAAAACATTACAAATTTCTCCAAAAATTTAAAAAATCAAAAACTTCCAAATATTTATTTAAAAATTTAGAAAAATTATAAAAAATTATTAAATAATATATTTATTACAATTAAACAAAAAAGTTTATTTAAAAAATGCACAATTCCAGAGGTTTTCTCAGCACCACGTTCAACAGACGACTGACCCCACTCCAATCAATCATATTGTATTAACATTACCCTCCCCTACCAATGTTTCTCATTGGTTAATTAGTCGGGAGGCATCCATCCCCCTCGCTTTGCTCATCCTGACGAATACACTTCACCCACAATATTCGTTTTTTCGTTTACCATTTGTTAACTTTTTTATCGCCTAAGCGACGCTGTTGTATTAATTATCGATTTCGCCGCTGGAGGCTGCCTATTTAGCCACCATGTTGGTTGTTGTCGACCTTTGACCTTGACCTCCATGTCAGTGAACTCAAAAAAAAAAAATCAATCCACACAATTGTTTATTTCTAGCTGGTCACAACAAGAAGCCATTCAGACTAAACATACTAGTCAACAACTGACTGCACCCAAGACTAACTCCACATAAGACTGACTCCATCCAAGTCTAACTCCAACCAAGACTGACTCCACTCAATACTGATTCCATCCGATACTGACTCCACCTAAGACTAACTTCACACAATACTAACTTCACACAATACTAAATCAACTCAAGACTAACTCTCTACCCAAGACTGGTTCCTGACGAGACTGAATGAGCACAATACTAACTCCCGATGAGACCAGTTCCTGCAAAACTGGCTACATCAACCGAAAATACCAACCTGCCATACCACCCACCTATACAAACAAGCGAGAATGGAGAATCTCGAAAAAAAAAAGTATCCTAACAAGAGTCTCGTAGCTAACCTCTTCCCAGAAATTCTACGCAGAATCTCCGCAAAACATTTCTATCAGAGCTGACCATACCAAAGGATCATACTAACTTACCAAGTCAACTTGCCAGGTCAACTGACCAGGCCAACCAACTAATTGCGAAACATGCCTAAAATATTATCCTAATTTCATTCGTTCGCCATATAGAATTCATCCATTTTAAACTACCCGAGCAAGGAATAATACTTCAGATCAAACCATAGTCCTCCTCCTGCACACGCTCATATAAATTTTATCTAAATCATACTCTCAGTTGATTGTTTACACCATTGAATTAATAAGCCTTTCAGAGACATTACTAACTACATACATTTTATTTATTTACTTACTATATACATTCTATCTTTCTAATTATTTTGAGCATTTCATTCATACGTTTCTCAGATGTTTACAGATCAGGTATAGTAGCCAACAGTCTCATTTGATGTAACCCCGATCCTTCAGTTCATCGATGATCGAAGATATCTGGACAATGCGTGAGAGAGTCCGCGTTTTCGCATGTCAATCAAATATCTGAGCCTATCAACAAGTTCATTCGGGTCTTCGGGAAATATTTAACGAGCGTTATTGACGCCTTCTGCCTTCTTTGCACCACTTGCCGAAGGAAACTCGTTGGTGAAATGTGTGGGAACGTCGAGAGATTCATCGTCCTTCTCATCACATACGTCATCAAGACTGTCTTCATAGTCATCATCATAAATGCTGTCTTCATGATTGTCTTCACCTCCTGTTTCATCCTCAGTATCAAGTTTAGTGTTCTTTGTAGGAGTCGAACAGTCATCATCAGTATTTAGAGCCGACAACAGAATGAAGTGAAAAAATGAGCGTATTTGTAAAATATTATATTTTATAATAATTTCAAAATTATACTTCAGTTACGCATTAATAAAGTGATGAGGCTCACGGCAATGTCAATTTTACGTAAGGGGGAAGATTACACAACGTGCATACAAGTAGATCTCAAACAGAGCTTCCAAAAGTGCTCATTTTACCGTAAACAGATTATTACAGCCTATGATATCCCTTCTGCGTGGAAATTTCGTTCCTTTTGTATGTGCTATTACAACCACAGAATTACACTTGTTCATACGGGTGAAAATCTTCAATGTTTGCGAAAGTGTTTTGTATTTTGATTTTAGTGATGCGGAATGTGTTCTTTCAAATTTAGCGTTGATTTTCAGTTTGCTTAAAACCTTTTGTATGCGAATTAAATTACAGTAGCACAGACTATAATTTCAATTAGAAATTAAGTTACGAAGGGATGCAATCACAGCAGTGAAGCATAATCTTTTTGTTGAAAAGTTAATGTGTATTCGTTCCATTTCGCCGCAGTCTTGTGCTGCTACCGGGACACACGAGAAAGGGAGCTATTATGGTTACTCTGACACGCCCATCAAGTTTTCATTCGTCTCTGCGTGAAAGGCACCGCAGTGACATGCAATCTTCACAACATTTTGCGTGAAAATATTTAACAACTAGCAGTCGGAATGAGCGAACATTTCATGAAAACCAAGTAAGGTATCAATTTCGGCACCTTTAGCACACTAGCCATTATTCCAACGTACAATGTAAGAAAACAATAAGACAAGGGACTAAGCAAATAAAACGCCCAAACAACGTGAACAGGGAAGATGGTTACAATTTGAATAAAATGTGGGCACCCACATTCGAAACTAAGTGATCCGAGGGCAGCGCCAACAGTTGCACCAGTATTGGCGAGCCGCCTCAGTCTTTTAGGAACAAGCAAGCCTGTGATTGACCGAAAAACCCAACCCAACCACAGGCCTGAGTATATAATGCTCTGGCGGTATCCCGAACAGCGCGACCATATTAAGAAAGCCGTCCCTACCAGCCATTCTGTTCTAGTGTTTCAAACACCCTTTTGTAGGCTATTCACGGTAAAGTGACCACTTTTGAAAGCCCTCCTGTTTGGAATAATCGTCAATAAATATATTTTATTTTTGCCATAGACGTTAATTTCCGAGTGCTGTGGAATATACACACTGGGTTTATTACTTACATGGCACTATTTATTTCAAAAGATGATGAGAGGATATAAAAAATAGCTAAAAGGGAAAATTAACTAGGGCCTCAAAAGTGCTCACTTTACCATAAACAGCCTATAATTAAGGTTATCCTTTCCCATCCTCTGTTCAAGTAGAAATATTTTCTTCTTGATGCATGCATTTTTGCAATTATTTCCTGCCGAGAGGTTTTTACTCTCTCTCTCTCTCACTCTCTCTCTCTCTCTCTCTGGGCCGGTTCCCCCACCCCCCTTTATAGTTCAGTTAAGGTTAGCTATTGAGATAACGNTTAATTTCGGCACCTTTAGCACACTAGCCATTATTCCAACGTACAATGTAAGAAAACAATAAGACAAGGGACTAAGAAAATAAAACGCCCAAACAACGTGAACAGGGAAGATGGTTACAATTTGAATAAAATGTGGGCACCCACATTCGAAACTAAGTGATCCGAGGGGAGGGCCAACAGTTGCACCAGTATTGGCGAGCCGCCTCAGTCTTTTAGGAACAAGCAAGCCTGTGATTGACAGAAAAACCCAACCCAACCACAGGCCTGAGTATATAATGCTCTGGCGGTATCCCGAACATCGCGACCAAATTAAGAAAGCCGTCCCTACCAGCCATTCTGTTCTAGTGTTTCAAACACCCTTTTGTAGGCTATTCACGGTAAAGTGACCACTTTTGAAAGCCCTCCTGTTTTGAATAATCGTCAATAAATATATTTTATTTTTGCCATAGACGTTAATTTCCGAGTGCTGTGGAATATACACACTGGGTTTATTACTTACATGGCACTATTTATTTAATAAGATGATGAGAGGATAAAAAAAATAGCTAAAAGGGGAAAATTAACTAGGGTCTCAAAAGTGCTCACTTTACCATAAACAGCCTATAATTAAGGTTATCCTTTCCCATCCTCTGTTCAAGTAGAAATATTTTCTTCTTGATGCATGCATTTTTGCAATTATTTCCTGCCGAGAGGTTTTTACTCTCTCTCTCTCTCTCTGGGCCGGTTCCCCCACCCCCCTTTATAGTTCAGTTAAGGTTAGCTATTGAGATAACGANCTCTCTCTCTCTCTCTCTGGGCCGGTTCCCCCACCCCCCTTTATAGTTCAGTTAAGGTTAGCTATTGAGATAACGATATCCCCGATCTCGGCCATGTTTATCCAATCCCAGTAAAGCCACGAGCAAGTACCCTTTTACTACACGACTCTCCTCTTAGTTTTCAAGGTGGGTTAGGAAGAAATTCACGAGTTACATACAAGCTACCCACAAGAAGACAGCAAAGGGACGCGGACTGAAGGAAGACCTCGCCCGTCCAAGGGCAACCGCCCGGTGGACAAGTTTTTCTTACAGCTGGTTATGAGAACCCCACTTTCCTAGTTGCTCGTATTTATTTGTCGCATCTGTACACTTACATACTAAAAATGCATTTAATAAATACTGTATAGATTATATTGTTTCATTCCTAGCATGGAAAATCCACCCAGCATGTCTGTCGTCAGGGGTTTCCCCTGGTGGCCTCGCCGGTATACCATGACCCTTGGGGCCGCGGACGTGTAGTCGTCAGACTACCCGCCTCCCATCAAGGCGAACTGGGTTCGTTTCCCGGTAGGGGCACCCCCGGGTTTTCGCATGTGGGAATCTTGCCGAACGTTGCCGCTGGTCGGCGGCTTTTCTCGGCGTCTCCCGTTTCCTCTGCCGGGGAATTCTGGCGCTGCTCCATGCTCACCTCGACTCACCCTCATCGGCTCTCAAGACCTCGATGTTAAGAGCTGCCCAAATCTATTCACTCCCTCACCATGACCCTTCTACGGGCTTAGTCCTAGTTTAATCAGAGGTGAGAACCAGGTCACAGATAGCTGACTTGGCACTCCAATACCTCATTAGCCGAACGATGCATGTTCCTCCGAATCCCATGTTAATTTGTAGAGCGTATAGGCCTAGTACCTGGCACGCACTAAGAACCTGTTCCACACTCTAACTTGAGTAGTTAGTCTTCAAACATAGGGTGCGNGGCCTAGTACCTGGCACGCACTAAGAACCTGTTCCACACTCTAACTTGAGTAGTTAGTCTTCAAACATAGGGTGCGTCCCTCCAGGGCCACCAACAAGATGGCGAGTAAAGTGTCCCTTGTGACGACGGGTATCACCCATTCTACCCGCTGGTGTTTGATTGGACTGAACTCGGTTAGGCACTAGCACCTGCAACTAATGCCAAAACGTCGGAAGGGGACACGCCTTTGACGCGTCTCGAGCGCAGAACAGTGAGAATTGAGCCAAATCAGTGAAAACCAGTGAAAATTGAGCGACTGATTATCAGTGCCAGATAAATAATTCATATGATGACTGAATTTCACTGATATATTTGTGATTCTCATCGACTATCGAGAATCCCACTGACATAAGTCACACGTTCCCAGTTGATTTTGTTGATTTTCCAGTCGGAAGTAGCTTATTAACTGACTTTCAATGAATGTTATTTCACTTATTGATATCCCTGATTCGGGTTTAGAGTGTATCTTGGACAAGCGGTGACACTAATTATACTGAGGGATAGATTGTACTAAATTTTAATCTGACAGATGCTCGGGATAGAGTATTAAAACCTGTATCAACCTGAAAATGCTGTTTTTGTTTATGGTCGGTCGGTGATCGAACCCTTGTAGCCAACTGTCAAGAGATGAAAATAAATGAAACATTCTTAAATTGATACCTAGTGTGAGAAGAATGCACAGTTTCAGAAGATGTACAAAAATGTCACTCTATCTTTCATAGGATAGCGTGTTTTTAAGTGACTGTAAGGAAGTTGTCCTTTGTAAAAAGGAGAAAAACAACTTTTGATTAAAATTGGAAGTAAGAATTTTTTTATCGCTGACCAAAATTATTTCGAAAGGCCTATAACAATAAGCTATATGTTGTTTAGAAAATTTAGCTCCTGAGTAGTCTGAAGTATGGTTTCTTTCCGTATGGCAACATTTTTCAAACACTGAAAAACCGTTCGTATGCCAGGTGGAAATCTTAAATTGTGTACTTGCTCCGAGATGGGATTTAAAGTCCATGTCATAATGTGTTTTTTTTTTGCTTCGGACGGCTTTTAACAAACTTGGTCAAATAAAGTAGGAAGGTTGTCACATCACCAAAACAGCACTACTGTAGCCATATTTCCTGAGATAATTAAATCGTTCCATTTCCGTCAAACACTTTTAAACATGACCAGTTATAAAATTTCTTACGAACAGAGAACAACACTTGAAAGCGAAATAAGATTGCGGTGATAATTATTTCATGTGTAAACAGAACATAAAAGTAAAATAATAAGAGTATAGGAGAACTGGTGACTTTGAAGCAAGGGGCTGGAGGCTCGGAGCGTCGGAGCTGTTCATGCTCTGTCATTCTGGTTGTCGGGGGTCCGAAATGACAGAGCATGAAGAATGACAGAGCAAGAACAGCTCCGACGTTCCAAGCCCCCAGCTCTTTGTACCAAAGCCGCCATTTATCCTCTACTAATAAGTTAAGCGTTAAATTGCGTCGTACAAAAAAAATTATAGTAATTATAATTGACATTTTATTTACAAGTTTCAAATAACCCATAACACTCTGCAATTTTGCATGAATACTTAACAGAGTAAAGTAAAGGATGTATTTGTAAATAAAGTTTAAATAAATATCAAACCAGGTTTTACAGTGTTGATGGATTTTCAAACATACTTGAAATTATGTGACCAACTTTTTTACATGGGAAAAGTTCATGTGTATATTTCGTCAGACAACTCGCTTAGATTTTACTTAATAAATATATTCGAATTTTAAAGTTTGACAGTGTGACAAGGAGCTAAGGCAGGGAATCAGAGTGACGGTGAGATGAATCTCTGCAAGCCTATCCACGCCACGAGTTGTAAGGACGTGCTATTTTCTGCTCGGCTGGAAGCAGCTGCTGGATGGACTAGAGTTGTGGTGCGACTGTGGGGAAGTGGCTCGCNCGAGAGTTGTAGTACGACTGTGGGGGAGTGGCTCGCAAGGTTCCCAGTACTGACGGGAATTGCCAATACGGGACGCTGTCTGGTCGGTCAGCTTCTTGTCATTGATGGCTGCTNTCTGCAAGCCTATCCACGCCACGAGTTGTAAGGACGTGCTATTTTCTGCTCGGCTGGAAGCAGCTGCTGGATGGACGAGAGTTGTAGTACGACTGTGGGGGAGTGGCTCGCAAGGTTCCCAGTACTGACGGGAATTGCCAATACGGGACGCTGTCTGGTCGGTCAGCTTCTTGTCATTGATGGCTGCTAGTTCCAGCCTATTAGTCGAACATCGTTTGTAGCGGTGGTAGGAAGTATCTCTGCGATGAAATCACGCTCACTCGTACCGCATCTGACGTGTACTATCCTGGCTGAAAGCATCTGATCACGTCTCTCCTGATATCTCTCTCGAACTTATAACGTTCCTCTTACGTTATTGCGAAGGCCTTGTTCCATCGACACAGCAATAACAGGAGTGGTTTCTACGGATCTCAAAAATCGCGGCAAAAATTTGCTAAGTCAGTTACAGCATAGAACTGCTGCGAAGAGAAGAAAAAGTTTCTAGTTGTTTATTATAAAGACTTAATAAGAATGAAGAGGTCTACACACATAACACAGGATATCCATCGGATATCCTAATTATATCCAAAATATCTAAAAGTCATCTAAGTCCTACAGTGAAGCTTTAAGCTCTAATTTATGTACTTTGGATATCCAGTAGTAGGTACCAGTTTGTACCACTTACGGGATATCCATTAGATATTAAAAAAATACCAATGGCCATTACTTAAGGTAAGTGGCTGCATCTAAAGATGTATATAGGCCATCCACAAAATCTATATCACATTTTGGATATTGGGTGGACATTCGGATATCTTTTGGTAGTCTTTTGAATGTAACTTTGCTACTCGTGGACGTCCTTGGATATCCAGAATGTCCGAGAGTGACATCCGTCAGGTGTTCTTTGGATGTGTCTTTGCTATGTGGGTAGTTGCTGCTCCACCACGGCCCCCTATTGGTGAGAATTCTGCAGCAAGGTTCAGTGCAGATTCCTGGAGTAGGTACTTTTGTATGCATCTGACGCGAATGTTTTGAGACACATGCGCCCTGAAAAACAGGTTTTTTGCTGTGTTTAGGTGCTTCGAAATGGTATTTCTAATATGCGTGATGTCTTTAAAGTATTGTACGTCAATAGTGTGATGTACGTGTTCTTTCCGTAGATCGGCACGTTGGGTTCACCTTTAATAGAAAAGGAAATATAACATGTTCTTAACCATTTGCAACGCAGTTTAGGTCCACGCAGAAAAGCCGCTTAAGGCTCAGCTTCACCCCTTTTGCAGAAATTATTCGTTTTCGCGTCATAATTTAGGATTCATAGTAATTTCTGACAATGTACGATTATAGAACAGTTACATTCTAAGAGTTGTTTAATATTTTTGTGCGTAATTTTAATTGTGTGTTATCTGTTTGTTGAAAAAATTCAGGAACATATTTATATTATATCGATACGTTCCTGCCCATTTTGCAAGCATGAAATAACACACACTGAAAATTAGATACAGACATATTAAACAACTAGTAAAATGGAAAATGATTTTTAATCAGACATTTTCAATAATACTCTGAAACTGAAATTATGACACAGAAACAATGAATTTCTACATAATAGGTGAAGCCGAGCCCCTTAACGTGTAACCTATTCAATTGCTTCTCATATCTCATTACAGAAATATTTTGCGTACAGTTGTTTCTATGCAGGCCTACTCTGTGCGAAACCGTTATTCCTTACATTGCAGTTTTAGTAGACTGCAAAGCCAAGCGTGCTGCCGGATAAGCCCGCGAATTTTTCCTGTGACTAGTGTTCGTGCATGGTGTTATGTGGCAATTGAAGAAAATGGACGTCAATCACCGTTGCTATTCATTCTGTGAGTGTAAAACAGGAAGGAATGTTTCACCCTTTGGTTGCGCAGTAAATGAAGTTACCGACAGATAGGGCACAAATAACGAGTGATAAACGGTCATCTCAAAGCGAAATAGGGATGCTGAAACATCGGCCATCGCGCCTTCGAATGATCGTGTAATCGACTGGACGGAAAAAGTGTTTTCGTTTCGCGGAGGTATTTATGGGAAGTTAGAGGGTGAGTAACGCGTCGCTTAAACGACTTGCATTGTAATATCACCGCCGGCAGCCGAAACTGCGGCATTTCNATAGAGGGTGAGTAACGCGTCGCTTAAACGACTTGCATTGTAATATCACCGCCGGCAGCCGAAACTGCGGCATTTCCACACGCACACATCGGTCGTAAATTACGATCACTTCGTACCACGGGAGAGCGTTTTACGAGCGCGCGATGGACGCGAGACAGCAAGGATNCGGTCGTAAATTACGATCACTTCGTACCACGGGAGAGCGTTTTACGAGCGCGCGATGGACGCGAGACAGCAAGGATACGTGCGTGGTTCCTGTCCGATATGCCGTTTATTTACGGTCGTTAGTTTGGAGGGGTTGTTCGCGGGACGTAACGATAAAACCGTCGATTTTTTTTAAAGCAAAGAAATAAACAGGTAATCTTAGTAACTGCGTTTATGCACGTCGTAAATTCTCCAGCTCGGTTTTAAGCAACACGTCGTTCGGTTGCATATCTGTGGTAAAAACATCTTCAATATGGTGATTTTTGTCGTAAACAACGGTAGTAACCGAGTGTTTTGCCCTGCTTAGAGTGAGATTTTAGTTCCGGCACGCTCAGATTATACTCAATCTAAAATTAACTTTTATAGTTTCTAACACTTTTTTCAATGAGATTTAGAGCTTCGTTGATAGGTACTAAAAGCAAAAAAAAAAAAAGGACAAATGTTGAGTGGAGCTAGACTGAATGTTTCAACGATAGCCCTGAACCATAAAACGGAAGGCACAAGAATTGTTCTGGGTAATATTTCAAATGTTAATATTGCCTGCTTCCCTAATATAAAGAATATGAGATAGCCTTGGTTTTCAAATATGTCACTACATGATGATACTGTAAGTGGACATGATAAAAAAATTAATGAAGTGATGTGTCAAATCATAATGATTTGAAAGTTATTACTTCGGTATTTGCCATGTAGGCACAATCAATGGTATGGCAATTAAGGTATAGTATTGAAATTAACTGTACAGAAATTAAGAATAGATTGCCATCATAATACATTTTAAGCAGGTTGGATGCAACATGCATGAAAACATGTTGTTGAAGTGGTAGAAATTTGATCCTAAGACTTGGAGGGAGGAGAGGATGAAGGTCGAGCCGGGCCTGCCCAGATCTGCTTCAGTGCGGTATATGACGAAGCGAGGTCCTAGATAANGAACCATAAAACGGAAGGCACAAGAATTGTTCTGGGTAATATTTCAAATGTTAATATTGCCTGCTTCCCTAATATAGAGAATATGATAGCCTTGGTTTTCAGATATGTCACTACATGATGGTATTGTAAGTGGACATGATAAAAAAAATTAATGAAGTGATGTGTCTAATTATAATGATTTGAAAGTTAGTACTTCGGTAGTTGCCGTGAAGGCACAATCAATGATATGGTAATTAAGGTATGGTGTTGAAATTAACTGTACAGAAAGAATGGATTGCCATCATAATACATTTTAAGCAGGTTGGATACAACATGCATTAAAACACGCTGTTGAAGTGGTAGAAATTTGATCCTAAGACTTGGAGGGACGAGAGGATGAAGGTCGAGCCGGGCCTGCCCAGATCTGCTTCAGTGCGGTATATGACGAAGCGAGGTCCTAGATAANGGAGAGGATGAAGGTCGAGCCGGGCCTGCCCAGATCTGCTTCAGTGCGGTATATGACGAAGCGAGGTCCTAGATAAATTTCTGCATGACTGGTGTTGCTGTAATACACCACAGTTATTTTCCTAGCAATTTTCAAACTAAATGGAAGATTTCTAAGGTTAAAGGCCAAAACCATATGACATAATCAAAGATTGCGGAAGTGATATAACCCAAGATGGCGTTTCAAGGGGAACGAGTGATCAGCAGGCTACTAAATCGAAGTGGAATGGCAGATCATCAATACAATGTAAAATGGTTGGTGGAGCACAGGTGACGTAATCGTGGTGACAAAATTAAGAAGGAATGACAGAAAATGAAAGGAAGGCAAAACTAAGAAAAAAAACGAGATCAAAGATGGAGAACATGGCATGACAGAGCATGAAAGAATGTTTGTTTCGTTAGCTCCCCTGGTGGCTAAATCGATAAATTAACACCACTTAGGTGATGGGAATAGAATCCAGTATGTCAGGTGCAGAAACCACCACCTTTACTTAAAAAATTGTAAATAAATATGGTTGCCACTTGGTGGCTGAATCGATGGCTTGCCTGGTGATGAAATCTAAAATTAATACACTAGTGCTACATAGGTGATAAAAAAGTAAACAAATTACAAACGAAAAAAAAAAACAATATGGCTGGTGGACTGTATTCGACAGAATGAGTATGGGTGAGTGGTGTGGAGGCCTGCCGACTAATTAACCAATGAGAAACATTGGTATGGGAGGGAAAGGTTTTGACAATGTAATTGATTGGAGGAGGGTCAGTCGTCTACTGGACATGGTGCTGGGGGATCCTCCAGAGAAATGTAAGTTTTTAATACATTTCTAAATAATAGCTTTAATTATATTTTTATTAATTTTTAAAATAAATTGTTTGGAAACTTTTGGGATTTTTGACAAATTTTTGTGTTCAAGTTCAAAGGTCATCGGGTTAAGGCCAAAGGTCATGGTCACCTGCATCCCAGATGGCGGTAGTAGTCAGTAATGTAATATGCTTGCTGACTTTAGTGAATTTATTCCATTTTTACAATTTTTCTTCACGGTTATAGGGTTCAGGTCATGGGCAAAACCCAGGTCACCTGGGTCCAAAATGGCGGCTGGGTGACGTCATAATATGGTGCCTGGTCGGTTTCAGTCCCTCGTCACCTCGTAACCCAATATTTTAAAATTTTAATTTTATTATTTTTAAAATATTTTTTTAATAATTTATTATAAATATTTGGAGAGTTGTAGATATTTGGTATTTTTTAATCTTTTTGGGGAATTTTGGGCTCAAGGTTAAAGGTCGCTGGGGTCAAGGTCAAATATCAAGGTCACCAACATATGGCTGTTAAAATAGCTGACAAAACCAAGATGGCTGATAATTATTTATGACTCCGATCCCGGATCCCGTGAATCGATTTGGCATACCCTACGCCTATAAAACCAATGTGGCCGCCGCTGCTCTGCCCACGAAAAGCGAGCATCTCAAAATCTTCCGATAGATCGAAAATTGCCTTTCTGCGGCTCGTTTTTGCAAGTGGGAGGCTCGGTGCTTTTTTGAGGGAAAATTGGGAAATTTTAAGGGGGGAAAAGGAAAAATGTTATGTAAAAATGGCCGCCGGGGCATCGAAATGACAGGGTATGAACAGTTCCGATCTCCGAACCCCCATCTCCTCGTGCCCAACTCTGCTATATCATTCTACTATTAACTTTTTCTCAAACAAGTGTAGTATTACTAACACGGATTCATGGGGAAAACTTTACCAATCAATATTTTCTTGTTATGCATGTAAGCTTATACTGGTGTGGTAAATTAGCGGACAATTTCTTGCTGTGTTGTTGCACTCAGAAACAAAACTGGCATGACAAGCCAGTAAAATAAGTTGCCTGTGTAACATACCCCGCACCCGGAAAACAAAATAGTGGAATCAGGATCTTCCCTCGAAATAAAAGAAAATTACAAAACTGCAGTTACATGAAGTGTAAATGTTTGTTACAAATATATGTGCTTATGACCTTAACCTGTAANTGCAGTTACATGAAGTGTAAATGTTTGTTACAAATATATGTGCTTATGACCTTAACCTGTAATTTTTAAGTAGTGCCTAACTTACGCAAGAAGAAAAATATTTGAACCATCACGGTTCACTGCCTCGAAATCAAGACATTACATCGCCACAAAGTCGAAGCAAAATATGCAGCATTTTAGAGGGAATGAGAGGAGGCTATTACGTGGTGCCCGGCAAGCACNCCCACAAAGTCGAAGCAAAATATGCAGCATTTTAGAGGGAATGAGAGGAGGCTATTACGTGGTGCCCGGCAAGCACATTCAGAAATACGCATTTGAAAACACGTGGGAAGTTAAAATACTCGCGCAAAGCTGTAAAGCGAATGATCCACGACCCACCTGGGTAAAACGGATATTTTAGCTTGAAACTTGGTATCTACCTCGGCCGTATAAACGCGCTGAATGCAGTATCGTAAAACACCAGGAATAGCTAAGGTTATTTTAAGGATACGTTGGTCGGTTACCAAGCAAGCAATGCAAATCGAGGAAAATGCGAAGCCAAGATGTCCAGATGCAACTACTCACAGTATTCGACGCAGCAGAAAACCTAAATCGTGAAAGTTATTTTCTCTCTATGGAAGAATTTCTTTAAAACTTTTTCTGATTCGGTCAGTCACAGCGACAATTTCAGATCGTCGGTGATGTTGCGGCTTCTTAAGAGACGACGGAACTTATTTTGCCGTAGCTGTACAGTTAAACATTTCCTGATATTCGCGGAAAAGTTTCACGAAAAACGTAAAGTATATGTTCAGGAATGCGATCCAAAATAACTAAAAACAGAACTGGGCTCCGTAAATACGAAAAACGAAACTTCTCCGTCTGTCGTATGGCTCCGAGTTTCGGCAACTAACAATGCAGAGTCCACTCCGATCTTTCTTCGTCACTCTTACCTGAAAATAATAGTTTCCGCGGCAGTTAGGATATCCACGCCACTTAGACCTATTCACTGAAGCCATCAAAAAGTGGAACAAGGCACTTGCAACAGTTAGCAACACTCAAAGCACTCGAAAATTACTAAAAACTGAAAAACTAACGTATCTCTCAATTATATGAAAGCCACTTTGATATAAAACGATATCGCGTTAAAGATGCAGGTGAATGGCGAGCTTAATGCTCTCTCTGACGTTTGTGATTATTGTTCGAATCTCTCTCGAGAAAGCCATTTTTTTTACCTAGTAGGTTTTCTGATGCTATATAGAAGTGTTTGCAATAGTCCGGAAGAAAAAAGTAAGTTNTTTCTGATGCTATATAGAAGTGTTTGCAATAGTCCGGAAGAAAAAAGTAAGTTTCAAATATCCGGAGAGGTTACCTGAATTTACGGGAAGTTTGAAGAGCTGGTCAATAATAAATTTACTATTTTATATCTGTACGAAACACAGTTCAACTTGTAGACAATACTTACAAGTACTATTTCCTAGCTTAAAAAATTCAGAACCGCGTATTTTTTGTGCATAATCACATGTCAGAATCACAATGTTAGTGTTTTGGGGACGTACAAATAATATAAACTAACTCAAGTGCATATATTGTTATTATTTCTATGTAATTTGTCTTATTCCTATATATGAGTTAGTTTTTATTACTTGTACGCCCCAAAAACAATAAAAATTGTGATTTTGACATGCTATCATGCAAAAAATATGCGGTTAAAAACTTTTTCAGCGAGGTAATAGTACTTGTCTACAAGTTGAACTTTATTTCGTACTAATATAAAATAGTGAATGTTTTAGTGGCCATCTCTCTTAAAGCCAGTCTGTTGACGATGGTTAACACTACAATGCAAGAGAAAAATTTCTGTAAAGTTACAAACAAAACACTGCTAAAAAACTNCTGTTGACGATGGTTAACACTACAATGCAAGAGAAAAATTTCTGTAAAGTTACAAACAAAACACTGCTAAAAAACTACAGGATCCTTAAAATTACGAAAACGTCGTTTTATCGATAACTAACTTTCTGTAAATTCACGGAACCTCTCCGGAAATATATTACTATGATTTTTCAGAAATAAGCAAAAAGAAATATCTCGGCATCTCTGCATCGCCTTGGCTAAGATTGCTTCAGAATGTTGGCGTAAACACCTCGTTTAACTATTTCCTTTTCTTGTTTCCAAAATTCTGTAAACTTCATTTTACATGCCCAGTGTTGATTCATTTTGGGTACCAGCTCTACGAATATATTTCTACTGTATGATGTAAAATCTGATATTTTATCAAGGTGTGTTCATCGGCCGAGCGCGAGGCATTATAGTACACAAAAAATATTCTTGTTAACTTACAACATGTAATACCAGCACATTTGACAGTGCGGTTAATATCGCAAAACTTCACGGACTCGAGGTTCTGTCTCTTTTAAGACTTGGTTGAGATATTTCTCCATTTTGAAGGTTTTTGATGTGATTTCGTAGTTTTCCACTCGCTCAGGTTCAAACAGGCCGTACCAGACGACGCCAGAAGTCATCGGTGGCTGTGTGATCAGTACGACACCACGTCAGCTACACATCACGGCAATCTGGATTTAATACGCGTGAACATTAAGGGCGCTGCCTTCCAAGCTTGCAGCCACGGGGTTTCAATGGAGGATCAATGCTCAAGAAATTCCTTCTCAGAGCATCAGTTTTATATATAACTGTTTCAAACAAAAATAAAATATTCAACGCAACTTTTTCAAGAATTAAAAAAAAAATCCCTTTTTTTTTGTTATAATGTAAATTTTTATCTTTAATTTTAGAAACAAATAACCGTAAAAATAGGCAAGATTTCTTAACGTGCTGTAGTTTAAAAAATGCACTTGAATACTTTTTGTTTGAAAGTGCAAACTTAAATATTTACGCATTATGAAGGATTTTCTTTAACATTGAATTCCCATTTAAACTCTGTGGCTGTAGGTTTGGTTGGCAGAATCGGTAGATTGTAAACGTAACGCAACTGGAATAAAAGTGAGGCATTTTAGTTCCTACACGCACGCTTTCAACAGTTCGATTTGGCTGTCGTACAGGCATGATAAGGGAAAGTTGGATAACACAATACATCGTGAAAGGTTAACGAATTCTTGGCAATTCAACTGTTGTAACTAGCTCTCTGCTTAAATACCTGAACTGCGCGCATGTGATCAACAGACTTGCCGTACGCTCTTGCGAACAATTTTTATGTCATGACACGCCTCAGTTTTCTGCTGGATACTTTTATGTGCATATGAATGTCGGGCGCGCGTACGGGGTGGTTGTAACTTGCGCAGTCAGTAGGAACAGTTATGTAGAAAGTGACGTAACCACCCCCTTGTCAGTGTCATGTAATATTTAGTTCGTTTCTAGAGCAGGTTGCTTTTTACGAGTCATAAACTGCGCCGTGTTAATTTATGTTCACCAGAATAACGCCCCGGTTGCCTCTGGCACTCGCAGAAGCGCTTCAAGGCTGTCGGAAGTGTATGGGTATTATGACCCGAAGTATGCGAGTAGTAAAAACAGGATACTTATAAATAGCAATGACAACGTTCGAGTGGAGAGAGGAGGGTGATAATGGATGGTGGTGGCGAGTTGATCATTGTGAACGAGCAGCTTACGACAGGAAGCAGTGCTACGTAGAGAGTGACACAGCGCCTACAAAGCAGGCTACCCGCTCGACATCGCAGCCGGCCGGAAGACGGATATATAGCGGGCAGCGGCGTCCGCGCGTTGTCCACGCCAACTTACACTCTAGCATTGGTTCATTTATTATTTAATATTTCTGTCAACCTTCTGACATTTGTCTACGTTGTAACTTTAGTCTATTCATGGCATTTAAACAGCTTGTTAATTAAATCTTTGAAAAATCATCCAGTGTAAACGTGTTTGGTTGCTTCCTGAATAAATAATATACACAAGTGTTGTACACTTACGTTGACATTATCGTAACTTCTTTTCATTGCTTCATAAATATTTCTCTCACATTTCTTTTATTAATAAAAAATTAAAACAGCAAATAGGTATGTTGGTTATGACAAGTATAAATAATAGTTATAATAAAAAATGTTATCACATTGAGTTTTGACGATAATAAGTTTTTAAAATCAGACCGACACATGGAATACCTGTAACGTTTGCAGGGTAATCCATCCCGACACAAAAACGTTTAGACCAATAACTTGAATGAAATTAATGCGATCTCGTTCGATTGGGTATATGACTATGAAGCGAGCATGACCTTCAATTGGCATCACGCATGCGCAAGGTGCGGGTGGGGGCCCGCGGCGACTGACTGTCATTATGGGCGTGGGCGAGATTTTTCGGTCAGTATATCTCACGACTACGATGTGCTAGCTCGCCAACATTGGCGTCACTCTAAAAGTATATTCTAGATCTTTTGACTTAAGCCTTAAAATCCTAGTATCCATTTCGTTATTTTCGTTGTATTCCTACATTCCAAATAAAATATTACCCGTTGACGCAGACGTAGGTGTTTACGTAAAACCCACGGCCGTGTTTCCGACACAGGCGCGCTCCCATATTTTGGCGTTCTTTGAATTTGTAAAGTTAACATGTCATATTGTATTAATCGGTTTTGAGGAATCAAATGTTGTAAACGCATTTCCTTATTATGTAGAAAAATATTTACTACTGATGGCCCGTGCAGCGCACAAATTAGATACGTTGGTTTCTCTTTAGCGTCTTAGTTCGAACTTCTTTACATTTTGTTTGCATGTGGCGGAAGGATACGTAACGGGCAGCTCGAAAGTAGAACCTAAGCTGGGTTTCAGGAAAGTTAAAAATTACCATTAATATTAAATAATATAGTATTCTATAAATACATTATTATATTATAGTAATGTCAAAATCATAATGGTTATTATTTTCAGGGTAATTGAGTGAGAGATTTGAGCGGTGTTTAACAGATGAGGTTTGCTGATTAGGGTGAAATAAAATAGAGATGGAACTGTTACTGAATGTAATATTAGGGAAACGGGAGGACCCCGAGAAAATGCACGGGCAGTGGCATCGTCCGTCACGTATACCAAATGCGAAAATGCACCCGGAATCGAATCCTGTTCGCCGAGGTGTGAGGCAAGTAAGCCAGGCCACTACACATTCGGGTAATACAGGTGAAAAACAAAAATACAGAAGTTAACTTATAAGAAACGCAGTGTCTACTATGTACACTGTACAGTATTAGAAAGTATCGTGGATTTAAATACTGGTGTGGGAGAATAAATGTAGAACTTTGAAAGTATAACAATTTCAAAAGGAGTATTATGGTTTTGACGGGTAGTTTCTGTGAACTATGATAATTTATCTCTATTCACAGCTTTAGCCAGTTATACCACGTCCCATGCTAGTTCGGCGTATGTGAAGTCATGTGATCTACGATTCCTGAGTTATTAGAAATAAATCAGACAATTTTCCACATAAATAACGAATAACTCTCCTTCCAGTTCCCTTATTAATTCATTCTGCTGAAGTGATCGAGCCGTGGCCTGCCTTCTACACTGTTAGAATTTTTTCCTTAGTTTTAAGAATAAGTGCTGGTAAAAAAAAAACTCTTCAGTAGTTCTCGTAAACTCTCCGTGAAATGACGGACACATTGCTTTCTAAAAACGGACTTTCTGTGAATTTCACAGAGCTTTTAGTGAATTCGCAGTCAGTAAATTTCCTAGTTAATTTTTTTCTACTTCCATAAAAAAAATAGTGAAAACATATCTTTAACTTAATTTCATTATACGAGTGTTTTATTGTGTATAAACAGATACTTAGAAAGTTAAAATATTTCATACCTGAGCTAGATTTTAACCCATCTACAACCTTTATTTACATTTCTAGGGCATAACTTTGTTATTTCTGTTACATTCGCATAAGGAACTTTTTTTCAATTTCTATATGAAGTTACCGTATCTTAAGTGTTACTAAATATTACGCACGTCTGACTATACATTTTGAGCAATGAAGGAATAGGTCTAAGTGGCATGGATAAATTAACTGCCGCAGAAACGATAATTTTCTGCTTGCAGAAGAAAGGTTCGCGTGAACTCGGCTTTATTCTTTCCCGACAACCGATGCTATAGGAAATACGAAGACTTTCCGTATTTTGCATTTACGGAGCTCAGCTCCGTTTTTCGTCATTACAGATAGCGTTTCCGTATATTTACTGTACATTTCCGTAAATAATTCTGTAAATATACGGGCATTTTAAAGAACATGGACACTTACGACACTAACTATTGGTGTAATGAGATGCACGTTCACTTTGTCTTAGGACCGCAATGCAACATTCTCGCTTCTATTCTCCTCTCTTGTTCATTGTAGTTTTTCAGCATTTCTCTCTTCGTGTAAGTTTCTTAAATTTATGTTTCCCTTCTAAGTGCGTTAAGGAGAAGCATATTTATCGTAGTGCTGTTTACATATCAGTTTTGCAACGTCACTGCGGTAAGTCACTGTATTAGAAGAAAAAATCTTAATTAACTGGTATGTACTTTGGTTTTGTAATGACTTATTCTTGCAATGTGATGTTACAAAATAAACAAGCAAACAAGTTGTAGGCTGTTCACAGTTAATTCAGAACTTCTGAAAGCCCTGCTTAGTATATTCTTTTCTTTTCATTTTGTATCGTTCTGCCATACGTGAAATTAACCGTCTCACTTTATTCATGCACTATTCAGGTGGAACAGTGCAATTGTTTAGGAATGCCAGGAATGTTTAGGAATGTGTTAATAATATGAAAATTCGAGTTCTTATGTATATAAAACAACAGATACATCAGTGACAGTACATGTAAACATTACACTCGCAAAACTATTCTTAAAGATATTTTTATTAGGCCTGATTCGCTGCCAACATAACTGGGGCTTCTTGCCAGTGTGTACTGTAGCATATATGTAATTATGAGCAGCGAATGTTTTCAAAGGTATCCACCGTGGGTCAATCTCGGAAGCGGTACAATAAATCTACACCACTTTGGAGAGCCGTGTTCGTCGACTTAGCCGTTAAATGCCAAACAAAGTTGGTAGCTAAGGAGACGTAACCATCTTTTCCTCCTTCATTTCTGAACTAAACTATGCGCGTTTTACTCGCGGCTGAGTTAGAATTTCGTGTTAGCCGAAGGAGTTATGGCTGTTTAGAGCATTAAAACATCTCACGTGAGAAACAGACACATTTTCTTTACAACCTGGCCAGCTGTTCCTTGAGATATTTTGCTCGAAGTTTATGCAGCGGGTGAAATAAGCTGGCATGCACATTTCGCAAGAAGTTCGAAAATAATCACTGGTTTTTAATTTATTTGTCGGGTGTTAGTGTAGTGCTGTTGTTTAAATTACCCTTTGGAGTAATTCTTTTTTATTTGCCTGCCATGCAGCTTGATATATGGAGCGTCGTCCAGGTTGTTTTAAACTACGGTATAAACACTCGCAGATGTATCTAAATAACATATCTCTGGCGCTAAGTGTAGTACGTCCAGATTTACAGATAGTATTCTCCACTCTTCCACCACGATACTTTAACTACAGAGAATTGTTATTTACAATCCGTTTCGACGTTCCTACCACACGCTTCTCATATTTCCGACGAACCTTTGATCCACGGTGAAATGTGAGAACAGCCGCTATTATTTCAGCAAATGCAGTTCGCCGAGTAATAAACTAATTTTGTTTCAGTTTTAATATTGACCCCCTGATATTTCAATAAAACAATGAAAAATTTTCCCTTAAAAATTTGCTTATAAATTTATTAATAATCAATTAAATATTGTTTATATATTTCTTACAGCTACAAAATTATTTTATTCTACAGGTCATATCTCATACTTTTAGTNAGCTACAAAATTATTTTATTCTACAGGTCATATCTCATACTTTTAGTGTTAAGGATTTGTTTGGATAAAAATGTATTTTTTGGAAAACATTATGAAAATCTTTTACTTTTTATGGTCTGAAATGGAAGTGACTTTTAAAAATCTATTTATAATATGATTTTCTCACTAGAGTATTGCACCACAAAATGACCGGGTCACCACCGAGATTCTCAAGAGGCGAGATGCTGACATAAAGTACTCACACTAGTTCAGTGCTTTGGGAATAGAGGCGATGAGGCGCGATTTTAGGCCTCGGACACGCAAAATATCTCCTGTCAGGCGGGGTCCTTAAGCAAACTCGCTCAAGCTGAGGTCGACCACAGTCGTCAGCTTATCGCATCTAGCCACCGCCAACGTCTGCTCCCTCACTGTCTACCTACATATATGTGTCGCCCTGTCATTTACCTCATTAAGGTGATCTTTGGTATTAGGTAGGGATCGAGCACCTGTTCTCGTTTCTTGTCTCACTCTTGCCGTAACAAGCTGTGTACTACAATAATTGCCTGACCCCGAACTCAGCATGCGGTCGCGGCCTCTGTGTTCGTTATAATAAAGCCGTGTTGCAGGTTTACCAACCATCGACCGTCCACATTGTGCGAGTTTTAATTCATTTCACATGCTCTTTGTTTCCTTTATCACCCGGCCCAGCTAATAGCTTGTTTATGACGAGTGGCGTCATCCAGCCACATGGGAAGTGCTTCCTCCTCTTACCCACTATCCATGATCGTATGGATTGAGGAAAGACGTCACCATTCTGCCAAAACGGTGATTGCACTTCACCGTGTTATCAGTCGAATCGTTTTGTAATAGACACGCCCTCCCAGCACAGTTGCAGTTTCAAACGGGCATCTTCTTTTCATGAAGCCGTTGAATTGTATAATAAAATAACACTGGAAAATTTTGACAGTCTATTTATCTGGTCTGATGGTAAGGCCGTAGCCATTTGTTAATTGGCGTTATTCTTAAATATATCATTTTACTAGCGGACTAGGTTTTATTTGATTCGCGTATTCTCATTATGTTTATTTATCACTGGCACAGAGATCTACGTAGTGTTTCAAAAAATCGGTATCCGAAATAGAGTGTCATGTTTGAATACTGTCCTGCCAATAAACGAACTTGCGAAATTTTCGGTAACATTAGGAACTGTCTTGTCCGGGTTGCCCATGATTCGGAATTTATTTCTTCGGAATTTATCGCTAATTCACCTTGTTCACACTAAGAAAAAAGTTCTGTTGAATCAAATAAAGTTTTTATTTGGCGCAACCAAATAAATTATTTGTATAAGGGGAATAAAATATTTTGCTGTTGAAAAAAAGTTATTTGTTATACTTATTTGGTTGCCCTAGACAAAGATTTGGTTTCTCCAAATAAATATTTGGTTGGTGCAACAAAACATTTGTTGACTCTGCGTTCATCAAACAGTTTCGGTTAATATAAAAAACTGAAAGCCTGAAGCCTGAGCGCTACGACCTAAGAAAGCTCAGCTAAAATGACTACTTACTAGTGAAGTAGGAATGTCTTTAAATACATACTGGATAACCTGCGCAAATATGTACATTTCAAACCCTTACTAAGCATCAATAAATGCACTAAAAACTGTTACTGTCACAAAATCCACAAAAAATGCAAACAAACTCTTGAGCTGTATTTCCGAGCGAAGGCAATCAAGCGAGTGGCCAAACAAATATAGGCCTGTACAGTTGATTCAACAAAATATTTTGTTGGTGGTCTAATGTCGTTTGGTCTCACACAGACGTTTTGCTTATTCAAGCTTGTATTTAATTAGGCGAACAAAATTAATTTAGTTGATTTTCAAGTTTTATTTGCTCGACAAAATATTTTGTTGGGACAACTAAAATATTTTTGGCCCTATACGAACAAATTTGTTGTTGGCTGTTCTTTCAGTGCAGGACATGTAAAACAAGCTCTAACATACTCACGAATATGACGGGACTATATTATTGTTTAAAGTTCAGCATGTCATTAAATAAATTCCAATTTTTTT
>NQII01001188.1:95331-115146 GCA_002778355.1 Clitarchus hookeri | reverse complement strand
TTGTTTTGGAAAATTATCTTCCACTTTTGTGCGCTTTCATTTAACTTGTATTTTCCATCACACCACAGAAACTTAACCTGTGCGAAACATACAAAAAATATTTTCGAAACTTACACACCATAAGACCTTTCAATGAAAGATTCTCGTTGGAAATACTCTCGTAGTTTGACATTGGAAACATACGAGGTACTGTTGCAAACCGTGTTTGATCAGTCGGTTATCAATAATTCGAAAGATTATAGCCGTGACACTAGTGGTCCTAGCCTCTTGCTACTCTGATACAACAGGCATTTGAGCAAGTTAATCTCACGTGGTTTGAGCAGACGGTAATACGATTACTGAACTGCGAAGGATGCACTTTATGCGAAGGTATCATTAGCTAATTCACGCAAGCATTACCTTCCAACGACCGAATTTCTGAATCGAATCCGGGTGAAGACATGGATATATGTGCAATTCTTATTTGTAAGTTCAACCCATACATATCTAATGCACACAAATGTGTACTTTCCATTCACGGTTACTTCCGATATTTCTGAAGCCATGCTAAAGTTCTGTTTCCAGGATATTACTCCGCCTAGTGTAAAGGAAACTTAACCTAGTCTAGAAAATTACACCAAAGGGACAACACACAGCATTCGTGCGCACTCAGTGTAATAATATTTTGCATAAGAACAATTTCTTTCTAGGTATTACCAACACACCTATTTTCCCTCTGGTTTTAATCATTTTAATTATAAATGCTTTATTATAGTTCATAGATAAAATATAAGTAAGAGATAAATTTGACCAAAAATAAATGTTGGCGGAAGTATAAAACGCTTGTGATACATGACATATGTATTACCAGGCACGTCATGCATGGGATGATTTTTCAAAGGTTAGATTCAGAAGTGTGAAGAAACCGCGAATAGACTATAGAACGTATTCGTGCGTTCAAACGGCCAGATGAAGTTGAGGCAAAGTGGGAGACCTCTCTGACTTTCAACGAGTGCAGATTGCTGTAGCGCGGTTAGTTGCAGCAAGTGTATATAAGACTGACAGCCAGTTTGTTAGGTGTATCGAGAGCAAGTGTGTCCAAGGTGATGGCTGCACACACAACTCGTGGCAAGAAGAGCGATAGCGAAGAGCAATAGTGGACGAAAACCACTCCTCAGTGATTGGGATGGGCGAACATTGAAGANGGGAGACCTCTCTGACTTTCAACGAGTGCAGATTGCTGTAGCGCGGTTAGTTGCAGCAAGTGTATATAAGACTGACAGCCAGTTTGTTAGGTGTATCGAGAGCAAGTGTGTCCAAGGTGATGGCTGCACACACAACTCGTGGCAAGAAGAGCGATAGCGAAGAGCAATAGTGGACGAAAACCACTCCTCAGTGATTGGGATGGGCGAACATTGAAGAGGATTGTCACAAAGAACCGTAGAGCTAATACGACACAAGTGGCGCCAGGACTCAGTGATTATCTTGAACAACCTGTTTCTGCGATCACAGCCCGACGCGAGCTGCACAAATCATGTTCGTTTAGGTGTTTCCATTATTTTGATCACCATATGTATATTACACAGTATGTTTCTAAATTAGACTGAAAAACTTCGACTGCAGGTTAATCACGAAACAAGAAGGTGAAAACATAGTATATGGTCTAAAGGAAATCCTATGGGTGGTTTGTATCAATAAAGTTGGACCTGAAGCACGAGTTTATTACAACTGCTGGATGTGGAACACTGGGTGTCTGGATAATGTGCAAAGTTAATTGTGACATCCTGGCTAATAATCCATCTTTTAAATTATAATATTATGCTGCAGCGTCATGGAGATAAAGTCGAAATAATGATAGAACTGTGATTATTTCCATGAAATAATTTAATGACAGCCACAGACAGGTGTTTTGGTTTTTACAGATCTTTGATCAGTTACATATTATCCAGGCACTCAATGTTCCGTCTTGACATTTTTCTCCAATATTTGTAATAAACATGTGTTTTAGACTCATTTTCAAAGACTCTACACCATAAGTCGTATAAATGTTTTCTCCTTATTGTTTCGTGATACCCCGCAACCGAAGTTTTTCGGATTAATTTAAATTCATCCTGTGTATTTATGTGCTCTCCTACAGTTTCCACAATTCGTCAAATGTCTGGGTATCACATAACTGACAAGTGGTAGGTGGCGCCGCCCTCTAATTGCGCCCAGGGCATTAGCCATTCCTGCCACAGCCTAGATTCGTCTCTGCGCGTGTCGGCTGCACGGCGAAACGATGGCGGGCTGTAACTGGCGCGTGAAAATGGCTGGGGTCACGTGACGATACGTGAATCTGTCATTAGGCCGCGTTTCACCCGGCACCCCGTGTTTGTCAAAGGGCCCACGAGTATGGAAGGGGTTGTGACGCGTAAAGGGGTGGCGGAGGGAGCAGGGTGGAGGTTGTTAACGAGGCGCGTTTTATCCGCCGCTGATTACAGCCGCGGATGTGCCCACCTCATCTCGTGTTCGCCACCCCCTCGCCTACAAAGGTCAAGCGAGTTGGGGTCACGAGCCTGCCAGCAGGCTCGGTTGGCGAGTGAGGAGTCGCGATACGGTCTACTTACATGAGTGTATCAGATGCAGTCTCGCCTTTACAACCACCACGCTCAGTCAACATTAATTAAAGAAATTGCGCTTAACTTAGTATTTTTGTCGGCACCATACGTATTTGAAACATACATTAATAAAATTTTGGTGTACAATTGTATAAAGTTCTTCCAGTGACAATTACTTTTTGATTTATAAATCACTGTCAAGAGAGTTTATTAGTGTGTTTTCGCGGCTAATTTGAATACAAATAATACTATCTTTACGTTCAATGGCAGCTGTGTTGCAGGGTGTCTGTGAGCATTTAAATTAACTGTAGCTTTTACCGAAAATAACGCTGAGAACAAAACAAAGAAACAGAAAATTGGACAAATCCCAGATAAAGAACAACGAATAACTGGGAACTACTGAATAACCAAACAGTCAATAAAGTAATACTCGTGGAGCACACTTTTACCAGTTATTGTACAATCTACGAAAGATAACGAAGAAGCCATATCTGTGGTAGTCACGCAACTATGCGGTAATCGTGTCGTGATGCCTACTTGCAACAGGTTTTGAACTTTTTGAAGTTATGCTCCTTTTGGTGAGTTGAGGGTAAAAGTTTAGTGTGCAACGGAAGTTGCGCGCTCACAGTGTAACGAAATTCGACAGTGAACATTGCAATAAAGCAGATAATATATGCTGGTACTTAGCAACCAGCATTTGAGGTTATGCGCGTATCGTTGTATAATACAATTTTGAAAGTTTTTCAAGGGTTTTAGGTTGCGCGCGAAAATTTTATTTTCGTCACGCCAAAGAAGTGTAACTTCTAACGCACGTACATAAGTACACGCACTCCTTTTTTTTTAAGTCGTCTTATTTCGATAAATATGAGTTGGTGAGGTACGTAACTACCGGAATTTGAGACGCCAACTTGTATCTAAGGAAGACACGAAAGTCCACACGTGGTCCCCGCCTGGAGGAAGGACGTGCATGACTGGGTTGGCGCTAAGTTGAGCTGGCTGACCTATCCGAGAGACAAGCCTGTTGCCGTCAGCCAGTCCAAAGAATGGATTATGTGAGACGAGATGGGCATGGAGACACAGCGGAATGAGGATGAGGAAGGAAACGGGAGAGCCCTGAGGAAACTCCCACATCATGACAAATGAGATACTACCCCCTCCCCCGGCAAAAATTTCCCAAGCACCGTGTCATGAGATCGAACTTGGGACCTCGGAAGGGGGAGGCCTGTGATCAACCAACTGAGCCAAACATTAGTCTGGCATGGTAAGAATATTAGTTTTAAATGAACGCTACTAGTTTAGGGGAAAAATCAATTCTAACAGCAAGCACTTCCATATTACCATTTACAAAATATTAAATGTCAGTCAACTTATGTTTTAATGATGTTTTCCTCTGTGAGTAGATACTAGTTGTCCAACCACCTGGACTATATTTTGAAGAATATTGAGATCGTTCATGCATCTTAAAGAATTTATTTAAAGATAAATAAGCCTGTGCCAACTTTGTAATACGTTTCGTCCTACTGTATGCTGCATTTTTACCAATTGCTACTAGTATATCTGTTGTAATATTGCGCCAGTTTTAATACACAGTTCACGTTAGTCGGTATGGAAAGTGTGTTGCGTGTATAAAAAAAACTTGACAGCATTTATACATACATAATAAGTAATTACGACAGATTGCCTCCGTATGCGTCATCACCGCTATACGCAGTGCTCTAAACAAGCATATATTATTTTCGTCGTGTTGTGTGTATCTATGGGACATAAAATGGCGACTATAACGTTTTATTGGCGGGACGTCTGAAGCGAGGTTCAGTACTTGCTCCTATCATCNTGGGACATAAAATGGCGACTATAACGTTTTATTGGCGGGACGTCTGAAGCGAGGTTCAGTACTTGCTCCTATCATCGTTTTCTTCGTGTCCAGGTAGTACGTATAGTTAAAGCAGTCTGAAAAAAGCAGTTATTAACAGTGTTGGACGACGCCAAAATAATATTTTATTCCTACATACGTGATATTTTGCAAATGCCATTCCGCCCTTGTATGGGGTAGCTTTCTTGTCATTACTAAACTTGCTGGGGACACAAGTAATAGTTTCGTCTAGAAACCTGTTTTTCAAACATGCTGCAGCATAGTTCAAGCATCAGGTGTCGATAGTCGATAGTCGTTAACCCGTTTCCTTGGAAGATCCTATGAAATATACTTTAACGCAACGTTTGGTACCAGAAAAATGTTTATTAAAGTAATATTTCAGTTTCTTTGAAATCGCTTAAAAAATTTCCAATAAATACTCTTCATTATATTCTAATTACATAAGCAGTTATTTTGAGCTTTATAATGTGTTCATTTTGTTCAATTTTGATATTTGTATGAAATTTAAAATTCCAATAGGCAGTTTAATTTATTTTTAAAACGTAATTTTCCTCCATTAACAAATATTTTACTAGTTATTATTTTATATCACAAAAAGAAATGTTGTAAAATGCTAAAAAAAATGCAGAAAATTGTTATAGTTCTATTTCCCCCTGCGTGTGATGATTCTCGCCTCCTGCCAGCAGTGAGGCCGTGTCCAGTAACAGTGGAGGGGGTGGGGTGGCGTGTCCGGTGACGGAGTGGAGTGGGAAGGGCGGGACAGTCCTGAGCTCGCCATGAGACTATCTGCGGCTTCCCGGGCCGCAGTTTCGCGCGGGCGGCATTGTTTGCTAGGGTTTCGCGTTCCCGCTCTCCGGGCGTCAAATTAGCGGTGGAAGTTGGCGGACAATGGTCTGCGGCCGCACTTCGCTCGGCGTTTGTTTGTTGTGTTCGTTTGTTGGCCTGGTTGGGAGAGGCGCTCCTCCGCAGCGGCGAGTCACGTAACAAAGTTCCCGAGATTTGACGAAGAGCTTCGAGTAGAAACAATTACTCCTGCGGCGCTTCAAGCTGGCGGAAGGTAGGAAGCGTGTACAAATACGCTGAGAGAGCAAAGACAGAAGGGAACGGTAGGAATAGTGAGGCAGAGATAGAGAGAGGGAGAAAGAGAAGTAGCATATCTTTGAGCGAGTCTGGCAAACGGGAGTGAAAACGCTCTCGAGCAAATTTTACTGTCTGGCTACTTCGCTCGGGTATTTCAGTTCCGTCCCAAAGAGGCGATGTGTGATGTGGACAGTTTGTCCCACAACAGCCCCCCCCCCCCCNNACTTATCAACCACAAAGCATCGACGTACAACGCCTCAAGAGCGCCCCGAGCTACGCGCGCCGGAGTTCGCGCATTACGCAGAGGTAAGCTCAAGTCACAAACAAACTGGCTCCCCAACTGTTTATAAGTAATCCGATGATCGAAAGAAGTGAAGAGGGACGAAGAAAATTAAAGGTGCAGTTAAACTAAAAAGGCTGAGATTGTAAATGAAAATATGTTACGGTAGCCAAATTTGAACACATTAAATTAAATAGTTATTAAAGTGACCATGTTATTGTGGTTACACGCATCTGTAACTGAATGCAAACAAAAGGAAATTCTAACTTCAAAATTAAGCTACCGCAATTATTTAAGCGCTTCCAGCACTTATAAATGTTGAGTTATTTATAAATTTTTGTGCAATTTAATTTAATTTCACTGTAATGATACGAAGTATATCGTTATTTGACATGGCTTTTTTTACTTCTACGAATACGATGGCTTTTAGAACTGACCTCACAGATCACTTAACATGTATATTTTTCTTTAGTTTCATTAGTGAAAATAACTGGAGTAATTGACTAAAAGTTGGAAGTATATAATTATGGGCCGTTTTATTATACGTTAAAATTAAGGAAGTTGTAAGTAAAATATTGTACCGCAGTTCCTACACGTCTAATAAGTTTACCAGGAGTTTTGCCTGATAATTAATGCAATTTTTTTAACACCGTTGCAAGTAACAAGTAAAATGTGTAGATGGTTAGTATGTGCCTATTCATTTTACCAAACTTGGATACATAAATTGGCTGTACATGTTAAGCCGAGATTTATTGTATGCATTTTTTGAATCCTACAGAACTGCATAAGAACAGGATGGCAGTTGTGAAGTGTATTTCACGTATCAATAAAATGTTATATAACCGTTAAAAAAAGTTTTATTACTGGCAAATTATTTTAAGGTTTAGTGTGGGCTCTATTGGAAAAACAGTTTTGGCTATGGGGATCATTGATTTATTAAGCTCGTAAGTAGTTTCTATTTCCCAATTTATAATGCAGTTTTGAGTGGACATCAGTGGTAAAAGTGAGTTTGTATTTTGGAAATTCGAGTAAATATAATATGATAAAATTTTTGGACGACTGTTTACAAACAAGGTTTTAATTGAACTTAAGCATTTTCACCATAAGTTAAAATAAACTAAGTAACGCCTTTCAATGTGGCAATTTTATATATTCTGTTACCATATTAAGATGTGTTACAGTCCAACTTCGGCGACTAATCGTCGTAAGTGAAAAAAATGGCGCTACACGAATACACGAATTTCACTAGTAATTTCACAACAAGCTGTTAGTAGCTAATGAAATACTCTTGTAACATATATTACAGCAACTTTGTTTACTTTCTTTGTTCCATATAGTAGCTTAGGTGCCATAGTACAACAACAAGAACACAAACTATCAAACCACAGAAATGGCGTTCGTGCTGCATACAATGACTGAACCTCACTGATCGCTGTGTCACGTGTCTTTGATGCTATCGACTACAGGGCAATCTTAACGACTTCAAATGTTTCTACATAGTAGAAATAAGAGTTGTTCCATTTTAGGTAATGGTCCCCTATCAGCGATTTACCCCTATGTATTTTTGAGAACCCTAGCATGTATTAAAATGAGCACATACAAAACGCCACAATAAATACATTTATATATATTTATAATTTTTATAGTATATTATATATTTTCCAATCTCCCCTTTAAACTTAGCATTTCTAAATATGCACGTATTAAAAAAAATTATTTTAAAATGACATCATATTAGGAAATTTTATAAAGTCTATTACAAATGTGCTCCTACTAAACAATAAAATATGTGTCCAGAATCTTTCATACGTCACATAAAACATTTCTCTTTTCAAGATAATGCAACCAGGCAAAATATTGCCAAAAATTTCCATTTACAAATTATTTGGAAATGAACAAAATTATCTTTGTGAACCCAAAGGGTCCATAGACCTAAATTGTCCTCATCGTTTTGCACCAGACGGGAATCGATTCACCCCAAAGACGGCCCCAATCAGCGTTTATAACATAAATTCATCTACGCGCGCTCTCTATCTCTCTCTCTCTCTACAGCGGCAACAACACATGGTAACGTTCTTCATTATTTTTCTTACTTTAGTCAACTCATAAGTTGTTATTCAAACTTGCACAGATGCATCGCATAACACTGGCGACAGTCTTTTTAACTTCATTTTTGACGTCTTCTCCGTGTCTTGCAACGCAGCTAGGTCGTAGGTGGAGAGCCAATGGGAAATGCACAATATCACCCGGGGCCGCGGTAGCAGTGCGGTTAGATTGCTCGCCTCCCACCAAGGGGAACCCGGTTCAATCCCCGGCCGGGTCACTCCCGGATTTTCGCAAGTGGGAATCGTGCCGGACAATGCCGCTGGTTGGCGGGTTTTCTTGGGGAACTCCCGTTTCCCCTTTCTTTGCATTTCGGCACTGCCCCATTCTCGCCTCAGTTCACCCTCATCGGCTCTCAAGACCTGGTTGTTAAGAGCCGCTCAAATCTCTCAACTCAACGATGTCACACGTCACGTGATCTTTCTCAGCAAGCAACTGGACGCAAGCAGCGCTCCAGTTGTATGGCAGACGAAGAAGCGACCAGACATGCGGATTGTTACGCTGTCGGCCGCTGGTGGTAGGCCTACCCGTTTGGCGCCTTTGAAAGCCACCACATCAGACAACTTCACCCTCGTACCAGGCCGGCCTTACCCAGGAGTAGTCTACATTGGTGTAGCACTTTTCGTAAAATCAAACATTTATGTATATAATTAAATTTTTAAATATTTAAATAAATATTTTTAAAGCTTAAATTTAACAATTTAAATATTTTTTAGGGTTCTATATTTACCTTTACATTGCTAAATTCAAATGCGTAAAAACCTATTTGTTAATTTAACCGGTAAGTCTAATTTTTAGAGGGCATCCTATGGCTTTTAAATTTATTTTATAAATTTATGCTGTAAAATATATTTTTTATAATTCACCATAAAAATTTAATTTGTTAATAATTTTTGTAATTTAGTATTTTAAATTCAAAGATGAAAAATTATTTTAATTCAAATTGTTTTGGAAAATATTTTTTAATTAACTATTACGTAACCGCTTTATACAAAATTTTCTGTGGCGCCTTTATTTTAATAGTGTGGAGTTATTGCTTAAAATTTTACGAAAAAAGTAAGTTTATGGTGATGACTATAAGGACTTTTAATAGGGGCGTGAAGATGGAACTTACTTAACGTCCTCCACCGCATTAACAATGACAAGTTTCGACTGACCTCAAGACTGCGACACCCTATGGCACAGACTACGGGTGAGGAGATTTACTAACACAGCCGTCCAGAGACTTCGAGGGTGAAATGGGGAAGACAGATGCGGTCGCCGAAGGAAGGAGATAGGGGTCTCGACCCACAGCTGTGCGAGTGCCGCAGTGGGATATGTCGCCGATCGTCAAGCTGACAATTCGTTTCTTTCCATCGGGGGAAGAAAAATGACTAGTCGTAGTTATAATCTGTTCACTAGTAACTTATATTACTATCTTTTGGAACAAACCTGCGGGAAATCACCCCTGGTCTACAACCCTACCAGAGTTCCATAAGAAAGTATTTAACAAAGTTTACACAAAGACTGTGAAGCTGTGTTCACCAAGTGAAATACAACATGAAACAATGGATGGAGACGGCAAGAAAACAATTTGGGGAAACAGCTTCCCGTGCAACATGTGTGCTTGTTATTTAAATACGCCAAATATCACTACCGTTTACTATTATAATTGGCATTATAATGTTTCATTTATTTATTGGTTAAATTTAACTTTCACTTGCGTGTTGTGTTGAATTAAAAATATAGAAGTGCTGTGTTGGCAGTGGCTAGCAAGAAATATTTTTCGTGTAATACCTTATTAAATTGAGTTTTGGTACGCTATTTCTAGAGAAAATGTTTTTTTTCTTCTTTGAAACATTTACTTTTGTAGGTAGCACTGATGGAAGCATATTTCGTTGTTACTTATTAAAAGTATTTACTTTTAATTTTACTAGCAGAGCAAAACCATGGTATCTGATTTCTTCTTAGTTTTATTTTATTTCGCAGGGAAGAAGACAAGTGTATATGCTGATAGTTTCGTTAATTTCCGACTTTATTGTGTTATGCATTTCAAGAGTTTCTGAGCGTTAGTAGCTGGAGAGTGATAGTTAAATTTTCCAATTTATCATCTTTACATATTATAAAACTTAACGTCTCTCTGTTTATCTGTCTGTCTGTTAGTGCGCTTATCACTCAAGAACCACGTATCCGATTCTTTTTTTTTTTTTTTTTTAATTCATAGCTATGTTCTCTGGCCAGGTTTTAGTATATATTTTGTTACGTAAAGTAACACAAGGAATAAGCAGTGACAATAACAGTAAATCAAGTCGGAAAAAATTAATTTTGTCGCCAGCGCACTCTCTTGCAAAACGCTGTCCAAACCAATTCCCGCATATACTTTAAGAGATATCAAAAGTTTTGTGAAAAAATTGGTTGTCTGTAAAGTCGGTTTACTGACGATAGTTGAACGTGACAACGTCGGTCAGTAGGAGAGAGACGGATGTCGAACGCTGCCGAACGCAAAGGCCGATTGTGCTTCTTTTTCGCTCGTTCCGCGCTCTCGCTTGCACTTCAAGCCTTACATGGAACGCCTCAGAGCGAGGTAACGCCGCATGAGTCATGTTTTTTCGTGCGTGCAGCCGGCTCTATCGAATTATAAGACGTTGTCACGTCAAAAACCTAAACAATAATTTTGTAGTCCACGCGAGCGGAGCCGCGGGCACAGCTAGTATAGTATATGTGAAGCACAAATAGTAATGTTTGGATTTGTGACTTACAATTCAAACGTGGTAGTAGATGGAAATAGGGACTGCTAGTACAAGGGCTGGGGGCTATGGTGATGCGGTACCGACGCCTATTGGGTTGTTACCGTCCGTCATCTTGGATGTCCTTAACATTTTTGAGTCCATCATCTTGTTTTCGAGTCCGCCATTTTGATTAAAATTTACCATCTTGTACGCCATTTTGCTTTGCTATCCGCCATTTTGCTTGTCTTCATTATCTGCCATCTGTTTATGCTGTCCGCGATCTTATTCCCACTTGTCTTTTGTTTATTCCAGCTGTTGCTAGGGGCGCGCCAGTCATTTGACCACCATATTGGTTTAAGAAGATGGCAGATAGAGTGCACAAGTGCGTGCTTCTAGAATTGGCCACTAGGGGCGTGCACACACGATTAATCGAACGCCATATTGGTTCTGGAGTTGGCCGCGACGATTGCTCCTATTTTTATTTAATTTCCAGAACTTAAAAAAATCGTGAGCTGAGCGGTTTCCATCCGGCCCCACTTGGAATGGAAAATTGGCCCACACATTAGACCGTTTGGCTACCGAGGCAGGTAGGAAATTATAGTTTTAAATTTGGTATATACAATACATAATAGTATTTTTAATAGTAATAAGAATATGTACATTTTGTTGTGTCTGCTGTAGGCAGCCATATTGTTTGTAAGAGTTTTTTTGTTCTACTGCTGTAGTCTGCCATATTTGTTGGAACTGGAATACATTTTTTCACCATTGGTGCCACCATCTTTGTTGTCCATAATCTTGGCTTTGAAAATTAGCTGGCGGCCATCTTATTTCCGCGCGCTATTTTTTTTCCGTCAACCATCTTGTTTTCTCCATTTTCCCTAAAAATGTTCCCATTTTCTCTCGAAATGCTACATTTATCCCTTAAAATGTACTTTTTCCCCCCTCAAATTACGCTGTTTTCTCTCGAATAGTAAGAAATTTTCCCTCTGTAGTGGTAGAAGGTTCTCGTATATTAATTTTTCGTTTTCCCGCCACTGCATAATACACAGTTTACTACATCTTGTCCCCTTTCCCCTCCATTTTAGTCAAAATGTTAATCATAATACCACGTGTCTTGCTTGCATATTTCTTACAGCGGTGCCTTTCTTTTTGGCTGTCCCCGAAGAAAGCGTCTCCTGATTACGTGAGATTGAAATTATTGTACCTACATAGTGGATTGGCGTAGCGTTGCTGACCTTAGGAGCGTCACTTCGCCAGCCAATACTGCTATCAGGGTTTGAACCCTGGTCTGTCGGTGTCCAGGATTAATCGTGCCTGCGTGTGTGTGGTGGGTGTGGTGTTCTCTTCAGCCGAGGTGACTTATGCGTCGCTTTCGGACCATAGTTTTATAGGTTTGAATCCCAGCTAAGCCAAGAATATGGAATATGTATGCTGATGAAGATGTATGTTTAGGTTCGTTTTGACTGTAGCCAACCTCATATCTACTCATCCTGGTTAGCCGTCCAGCATCAAAACAAGGACGTTGACGAGTCCAATTAATTGAGTGAAATTATCGTGTCTGAGGAACGTAGTGGATCTTGCCGACGGCTAATGTTTTTGTTTCCTTAAGGACACTTTTTTGTCTTCTTTAATGTTTGTATTCCGGGAATAATCAGATTTTGATCCCAGCGGGGAAGTCGACCACTTTTCAGGAACTTCCAATCGAAGACTCTCACTAGTTTATTGCCTCGCCAATCGATGCTCCATGTCGTTATGAATCTTAACTTATCTATTTTTTTTGTTGAAATAAACCAATTAATTTTATGTAGCCAGTGGGCATACGCCCCTAATATTTATGTATTTGTTTTTTTTTTTCAGTGGTTATTTCCATGGATTCTGTCAAATGTTGCTGTCAGAGATGGTAACTTTTAGAATATAGTTCACGCATCCCAAACATTATACGTACCTCCTAAATTCTACTTTAATGATTATCACAGCTCTTTTAGCATGGCAATCTCTGGCTCTGTTTGACCAATGCATTCAAAATTCGGTTACTCTGATACTGTCTACCGATAATTCCAGAACTACGCTGACGGGAGTGTTACCATTCTGAAAGAATACACGGGCTGCCATCAGTGGTAGATACAGAACGTATCAGTAAAGGAGCGCAAAAATTAAACTGGGAATAAGGATTGAACCACGGAACGTTCTAAAATCAGGAATGCGTGTTCCGCGAAGCTAGCGAAAGGAGATATAGGCGTAAACATGCAGGCCTATAACACGAACACATGTGTCTGGATTGGTTACGTGTATTATTGAAGTAGCGTGTGTACACTACCGATAGGTAGTACTGTACATGATCTTTTCATTGGCGAACCGGTGTTAATGTATCTGTTTGTACCTCACAAAATTTGTTCAAAGTGATGGCCACCAACCTCAACGCAAGCACGACAACGGCGTACACTATTCTGCCGCACAAGTTCAAATATCCAATGCGTGTTGCGTCTGCCGTTGATGCTCAAATTTACTGTGGGAACGTAGGGACGACAGAGCTACCTTGTAGACGATAGTTGAACCACACGCACATCATGGGTCGCACACAAGTCTACGTCCATATCTCCTTTAGCTGGCCTCGCGGACCACACGTTCCTACTCTCAAAACGTTCTACGGTGCGGCCCCAATACCCAGTTTCATTTTTGCATGCCTTTGCTGAAACATTCTGTATAGAGTTCTCGCACCGGCCTTCCACTAAAGGTAATCGAGATCTGTTCACGCACGTCCAATTTTTTGATTTAGGGTAAGAGGCGAACGTTGTCATTGGCCGACAGTTTTTCTTGAGGTGTGCCCGTTTCTCCTGCCCTTTCATTCCTGTGCTGCTCTATCGCCATGTCACTTAATTTCCTCTGATGCCACCTTTATCACTTTGGGTACTGGTTTAATATCTAATACGTCGATGAGTAGCAAGAAAGGGCAGTTCCATTCTCGCGAGTGCATAATTACCAGTGTCTCTCGATCCGTCTTGACGACCTCCCTTGGCGCAGTCGGTTGGTACGCCGCCCGTTGTGAAATTCCGAATTACCTTCGGCACTGGCTCAAATGAAACAACTAACATTCGCAGTGCAGAATAATGACTGAATGCAACAGCTAGGGGGGCCGAGAAGTACCCCGAGAAAATATGTATGTTATCGGCTATGATCACCCTATTTCGTGCTCTGCAGTGGCTCGGCTCGACCTGAGGTCGTATTTATTTGGATCACAGCTCGTACGCTGATTGTTGCTCATGGTTCGTAAAATAAATGTGCTATGAAAGTCTGAGCTTGAGTGTCACGTTGAAACATATATGCACAGAGTCTAAAGGTGATAGAGCCCCTGATTAGGTCTACAGTGGGCAGAAAAAATATTTGGGTAGCGACTTGGTGCTCATTTTATTTTCAGTAATGCTAACATCTGAGCTTGAACCATCACCATTCCGGCTTTTTCATCACATTATCGTAAATCTTAGCAGTGATGGTTACGTAAAGGGGAGGGACGACTGAATCGTGGAAGAGGGAGGGGGTGCATAAAACGTAAAAAAAAAATCGACAGATTATTTTTTTGTTGTTGTTTGAAAATGTTCTTCATACCGTCAAAGTAAATTTCCCGCAACGATGAAAATGACACATTTATTAAGGCATCGTCCCAAACGTTCTGTTAATCAAATAACACAGTTGTATTTACTTCCCGGAGTACAATAGTATTTAGCGTGAGTTCATAGAAATGATATTAAATTATGTTTGTAATATTGTCAGAAATATACACAATTGTTCGGTATAGCTTTCTAAACACATGGTAGTTAAATAGGTACGTGTTATTTTGCACGGAATATCGTATTTTAGTTGCCCACCCTGTTCAGTGGCGGTTCACACAACCGAAAAAAGTAAACCGTTTTACTGGGGGTTGATCAACAAGCTATTATGTTCTAATTAAACCACTTTACTCGTACGCTGACTAACTCTGTGCAGTCGACCATTCATCGTACCCTTTTCATCGTAACTCGTGGTGGTGTTGTTAACAAGCAAGCTACATCTGCCCGCCTCCCCCGCTGTAGTGAGGCCATTCGTAGCCACCCTCTCCCTCTCTCTTTCAACACGCCAGCATTCATTGGTTGTCCCTCGGCGGTGCGCTTTCAAGGCCACCCGATTGCCAAGCCTCGCTTTGTTTACGCTAGGTTCTCGCTCACAATGAGTAGAGGAGACCTGAAAAATTCTCGAGTTCAATGGCCTGCAGACTAGACTCTATAGTCTTATGTACAGATATGCCGATATCAACTGCACATTGGTTGTCTGCCGTCACAGCGGAATGCGAAGATTGGGCCAGTCTTCTCCAGGAGGTGTCAAACACCGCGTGGACCAATGATTGAAATTTTATTAACAGACGTGTTTTGAATTCTAGCTTTTCCCGAAAGGAAACGGCGAATTTTTCAGGTCTCTAACAATGAGTGAGTAAAGACTCGGAAATTTCGCGGATTTATTTGACAACCAGCTAGAACCCAAAATCCTCAGTGTACTAGAGCCTCAACTAGTTGCTCATTGGCTGATACCCAAGTTTTGTCTCAGGATAGCACGGAATTTGGAACTCTTTTTCATGCTGTTCAGTTATTGAGTCGAATTTCTTCAGGGCGTGACTTACAAACTGCGACCCAATCAGAAAAAGAAGTCAAATGTTGCGACGGTGGCGCCGCCGCGCGCATCGTTTTTTGCATTCGCTCTTAAGGCGGCCTGCTCCTTGGCCGACTCGGCTCCCCTCCTGTTTTCTCCCCTCATTTCCTCCCTTGATTACCCCTCCTTGTACGTCAGAATTTTTTAACTCATGGACTAGTTTATATAAGTTTTTACACGCCTTGTGCATTCTAGGCCTGTGAAGAAGATCTTCGGGTTGACACCTGCTAGAGCTAACTTAAATTGCAATATGAGCTAAAATTGTCCGTTTACCCGTCCTTGGACGAGGTTGCTATGAGACGCGTCTAAATAATGTAGTTGCGTGAGCGGCTGATTATGCTGGAGCTTGTACAACGGTGAGTCGTGGTCGCAGCTTTTCATTTGTGAGTCAGTTCAGTGTTTTTGAAATAATTTCGTGGCGTAGTATTGTGTTTGTCTTGGGCTTTGCCGTGAGTTAGATTTTTTATAAATGCTGGTATTGGACGCCCGCCTGAATTGTAGTTTCGGCCGAACTAAGTTCTTGCTTCTCCGTAGTTCCTGTTGTTTAAAGTGTTGTGTATAGTTTTTGTCTGCTGTCCAATGATTTGTCGCTACCGTGCTACCACGACTTACGCGTTGGGCGTAGTCTGTTGAAGTGTTCTAATTGTCGTCGTAGATTATTTATTCGGCGGAGCTATGGTTAGAGTATAAGGACTGCCTCCGTCGATTCGCTGTTTTAACGTATTATTTCATATTTTAACTTGTCTTTTAACGCCTGAAGCACTGCCCTCATTTAGACAAATTGCTTCACTAAATACATTGAGTTTATCTAGTCATCAATGAAACTATTTGTATTTTAGAAACTTTTTAATATTACTCTGCTAATTTTTTTAAAATTAGATATTTATTGTACATTTTGGAGTAACGTTATATTAGTGAATAAGCATTTGCGCAGCAATTTAATCTTTTGTATGATGATTTTAATCTATATTTTTTGCATTATAAGCCTTTGGCGTTTAGAAAATTTAATGTCATATTTTTTTGTAAATGTTCAATCCTAAGGTGCTGCTAACTTGTAAAATATTCTGAAATTACAGAGCCTGAAAATGACATCGTCTTTGTATTATTTGTGCTACGACACAATGTACACGCACTCTTAAGAAATTTTTCGGAAATTTACCCCAGTGTATACGCTTAATGAGAAAGTGGCATTCGTAATTTTCCCCCTTATACATTCATTGTAGGGTTCATACATTTGCTCAGAAAACGGTCAAATGCGTAGGGAAGTTCCCAACTTTGTATAGTACGGTAGCGACGCTAAACATTTCTTTATCTGCAGTTTTATGTGTGGTATTATTTCAATACCGTGAATAGGTTAAAAACTTCCATTAGGTTTTAGGAAGTTCACCAGAAATTTTTTTAGAGTGCGTGTTTGAAGTGTAGCTTGTCCTCAAATGGGTTGAGTTGAAAGATTTCGGTGGCTCTTAACAACGAGGTCTTGAGAGCCGATGAGGGTGAAATGAGGTGAGAATGGAGCAGCGCCGGAATGCAAGGGTGGAGGAAACGGGAGATCCCCGAGAAAACTCGCCAACAAGCGCCACTGTCCGGCACGATTCCCACTTGCGAAAATCCGGAGCGACCCGGCCAGGGATTGAACCCGTTTGCCTTTTGGGGAGGCGAGCAGGCTAACCGCTCAGTCACCACATCCCCTCCCCAAATTAATTCGCGAACAGTGGTGCAGGGCATTGTTGCAAACTGTAGGGACATGTCTCTATGCGTAGGCACTTTTGGCTGTTTTCATGATTACGTAGGGATTTTAGAATCCAACTCAAAACGTAGTGATTTTGTCCATAAGTTCAAAACTAAAATTTTAAAAAATTTATAAATATATTGATTACTGTGCCAAACTACTTACACTAGCATGCTTAGCATGTCATTTATTGATATGGTAGACAAAATTGGTCATTGAATTTATGCCAATATGTTAAAATTTATGTGTTCTTATAATATGTTAAATGGGAGTCAGTGGGGTTATTTCGTTGGAATTTCAGCAAAAGTCTATATTATTTCCGAGAAAATAATTTTCCGACTAAGTCCCGGAATGGACTACTTTAACTGATCAACGTCAGCTCTGCCAAGTAGGAATCAGGAATCTCTCCCATTCGCTCTTTTTCGCTTCATTTTTTTTTCGTATTTATTCCTCTTTTTCTCTGCACGTAGGAAATGTTGTTTGCGTAGGTAACATTTATTTTTGCAACAGTTGTTATAGAATTTTTCTTTTGCTCGTGAAAGAACTTTTATGGTGAAAGGAAAAAACTGAGTTGGCGACACTGGTGCAAGGATGCGATCTGACTGAATGCGCGGTTTCGCTCGTGTAAAGCTTAGGCTGTGTTATAATTTGTTTCGGGGTTAGTTTTACGTAATTTGTATTTAAGATTCTGTAAGGTTTAGTCGGAACACCACGACATTTAATCGTCTGGTATGCCATGCTGCTATTGTTTTGATGTTATTATAAGTTAAGAGTATACGAAGTCTTAAAATGAACAGTAATTATTCCCAAAAAAATTTCCAGGCATTTTAATATTTAAAATTAACGAAATGAAACCAATGTGATTTGAAATTGTTTCTTAAGAAAAATTTTGTCATGATAAAATACCTATTTCAAGAATATTTCATCAACTTACTTTGTGAAATAAATATTGTGAGTACAATACCAATTTTTTACTACAATAATCTTGTCTATATGTGCACTTAAAAGTTTCAAACAGGCATAAATAATATGGCGGCGGTTTGGTAATTTGTATTTTGTATTTTTTCAGCTTTGAAACTGACAAAACGCAGAACGGAAATTTAAAAAATACGTCATAGATTTTGAAGGCAAAACAGGTTACGTGGCCATTTTGTTAACAAAATGTGCCAATTGGAACACGTCTTTAATTCAAATTTACGCCGATTACGTCAAACAGACAGAGCGGACACATGCACGCAAATTTCCTCTGTCACAATTTTCGGTTTTTCTTTGCAGTTTGTTAACGACAACACTGTTGCGTTCGTGATTTTTTATACCAAGATTCCAAAACTAATTATTGACAACAAATACTAACTAAGTTGTACACATGAAAAAATTTACCAAGTAAACTAATGCCATGGGCTATCGCGTGACATATATGTAATCACCAAATAACAAGCAATACATATTAAACAAATGGTTAAATATAAAGACATTTTTGCATATAAACTTTTTTTTAATGTATGACTGTTATTTGAGATTACATTTATGTCACACGATATCCCATGGCATTAGTTTACTTTGCATTTTTTTTTCATTTGTACAACTAAAATACTGAATTTGACATCAAATTATTCAAAAAATATGAACCGTAAAGATTTCTTATTCGAGGAAAATGTCATCACATATAATATATAATGTGTACAAGTTAAACAATATTTGGCAAAAAATAAAATAATTAATTTTTTGGGGTCCTACGCCGTTAAAACAAACCCTACCTTAAGAAATAACAATAGTATTTACTTTTACGTCAGCTACATAGGCTAACTAAAATATTCATTTTAATTTAAGGGTCTTCAAGTGCTTTAATTATTTGCTACATTTTTAAAAGGCGTTATCTTTTTTTCGTATGAAATACTAATCTGAAAAAAGCATGACAATGAAAGAAAATTTCTTCAAACAAATTAAACAGGTTATAAGAATTTTAAGTTTATATTTAAAAAAAAAAAAAAATCGGAAAATGGTACACATTTAATACAATAGTCTACAGCTCAAATTAAAAAGTAATTTCATAGAAACGCCGTAGATAATAATTGTTGAAGATTTGTTTGCATGAGGCCGAGGAGTATACTGGAAGTAGAACTCCAGCAGGGCTTCAGAAAAGTGGAAGGAACCGTGAATGGACATATAGTGGGTATGATATCAAAGTACTTCGTAGTTACTACAGTTTTATTTTTTTCAGCTTATGTTAATTTCTTTACGTAAATACTTGCCTGTCTTGTAAAATATTTCAATGCGAAATTCTTTTATGTATATGCTATTCACGGTAAAGTGAGCACTTTAAAAGCCCTCTCATTTGGAATAATAGTCAAATAAATATATTTTATTTTAGCCTTAGAAGTTAACTTCCGGGTGTGGTGTAATATACACGCTGTGTTTATTACTTACATGGCAATATTTATTTTAAAAGGTGGTTAAAGGATAAAACAAAATGTTCGAATGAAGAAAGTAACTAGGGTCTCAAAAGTGCTCACTTTACCGTGAACAGCCTATAACATTTTTCACTAAAACAATCAAGACACTTTTTTTTCGTTTTAGCAACTTAGCAACATTCGATATCCCTTGGCCGGTGCAGATATTCGCCGGGCACCGCACCAATTTCTCTCGTTCACTCGAAACTTTTTCCCGTGCGGGTAATCTTTACGACTCAAGTCCAGTGGGCGATGAAGTGAAGCGTGGATGTCTCATCCTGAAACGTAGGAAATTGTTCTCGCCGTGTTGTTATTGGGGCGGCAGAGCGACCGGTAACG
>NQII01001188.1:24305-95260 GCA_002778355.1 Clitarchus hookeri | reverse complement strand
AGGCCTAGAAGGTCTGACAAGACGGAAGCTGGAGCGAAGAGATTGAAGAAACTTCGTTGCGGGGAACGACGCCAGGTTGACGAGATGGCCACCTTTGAAGAAACTCTGCCCACTTCGCTTTAAGGGGGATCCCTAGTAAGAAATTGTAGAAGCCTCATGGTAATTTTTGGCCATAAGGAAGCGTTGCAAAGGGCCCTACAAATCCTGGGCTGTGCATTCCCAGGTAGCTGATTTTCTCGCACATCAGATCCGGAACAGTTAGGCCGTATATTCCGTTACCTTCACAATGCGGAATATGTGGAGCGAAGTAGTTCCGATCCCTTCTCACAGGCGCGTCTGTGCACCTCCCACGTCATTCTACTTCCGGCCAATCTCACGCAGCAACTGCTCGAAGCCTGGAGCACAAATACTCCATGAGCTTTCGTCACATTGGTGGGAAAGTTTGCCAGAAACGTGCGAACCTTGAATTGTGCGTGCGGATTTGGAGGTTATTTAATAGCGTCGGCGACCAAGGATGGGATGTGTGGAGTTGGTAGTAAACGGGATTCATTTCACCCTAAAAGTGGACGCAGTTACTGCCGAAAAATTAAGACATGGTTGGTATGCTATTATTTGTGGCACGTTAATCTGTAGAGAGAATGTGTACGACTTTGAGGTTAATGTGTACTCGTGGTGGCTGTTGCGTAGTGCAAGTGTTCCACAGCTGTTTAAATATTTAATATTCGATTAAAAAATTAAGCGCCGAAAATGGATTATGGAAGTTGTTCCGTAACTTACATTATAAAACTAACGTAACACATTCTTTCTACTTACAAGATAATTCTAGGTTAAGATGTAATTTTAGTATTAGCGTTGTTATTTCTGCAGTTTATCAAATAAACGTGCAAAATATAGAAAGCCCAGCATTAAACGCACGGAGAAACGGAACAACACCTGGCGGGTATGCAGCTGGTCGCATCCGTGCAGGGATCGCAACACGGCCTAACATATTGTTACACGCGATGAACGCCAATAGATTAAACAACAAATATAACTGTATACTTTATTTCCTTTCCCTTACGGAAACTGCACCAGTAGGCCATAAAAATGCTGACTTTAAACATTTCCACTATTTTATAATTTTGAACACTGTGTATTTAATATGATAAAAATAAAAAGTGGCGCTTGAGGATGAGTTTTTTTTTATCTTTCCTTGAAATAGGCGTATTTCAAAGCCATTCATATAGAGGCTGTTCACGGTAAACTGAGAATTTTTGAAAGCCCTGTTTAAGATCTACTTATACGCACATTGTGTATTCTTCCGCCATGTGTAAAATTAGCATTATAATGTATTCACGGTAACTTCAAGATTTTCTGAAACCCTGCTAAATATCTACTTTCAGGGAGCCGATTATGTATCCTTCCGCAGTATGTAAACAAAACATTGCCATGTGACACCTGTCAAACGTTTTGTAAACAGTGCCATGTGGGAACTGTCAAATATTTTGTAAACAAACAGTGCCTTGTGGGAACTGTCAAATATTTTATTAACAGTGTCCATGTGGGAACTACCAAAATTTATTTTTGAAGAGAAACAATGCCATGTAATCTCAACTGTCATATACTTTAATAAAATTCTCTAAATGTCTAAAAAATGCTAATCAATTTAGCGAAATGTTGTAATACATACAAAAAGGTAGATTGAAGTATATATCGGAACTGTTAATTATATAATTTAATTAAAGTTTACTTATTGTATTAAGATTTATTTACATATTTGCTGTAAGGAAAAAGTTAAATTTTACATAATAAACTTTTGGAAGTAGCACTCAGGTTAAAGATTTCACTGTGATAAATGGTACCGTATTTTATCGCATATAAGTGGCACATTTTATTAAAAAAAAAATTTATTGAAAACTTGGGGTGCGACTTATAAGTGAGAAAAATTCCTCCAGCCCCGCACTAACGTTTCATTTACTACGAATTCACGGCCCGCGGCTCGATTTCCAAACTCTTCAGCGAACAAAATCACTTTCATTTTGAAACCTGCGGTGTAGGTACATCTCTGTTCCATCAAGAACTGTCGCGCTTCTTCACTGCAACATAAAAACAACACTATGCGGCGGAAAGACGAGTCACGGCTAACATTTGGCACTGAAGAACCAACGCTAATGTGCTGCCATCTCTTGGTCTCCACAAAAAGCTTTCGAAAATAATCGATTATCAGTTGGCGGCGACCAAAATTCGATTCCTTTGCATTCTTTGCGAAGGGAATAACGTAACGGAAATATTCAAATGCCTTTCTATATTTTGCACGTTTATTTGATAAACTGCAGAAATAACAACGCTAATACTAAAATTACATCTTAACCTAGAATTATCTTGTAAGTAGAAAGAATGTGTTACGTTAGTTTTATAACCACAATTCAGCGTCTCCAATATGGCGTGGTTATACTTCTGAAAAAAACGTGCCCAAACGAACAAGATGGAGTGTACGAGTCCGCTGGACAACAACTGAAATTTATTTAATTTCAATTAATAACGGTGAAATCTTTACCCATGAGTGCTACGTAAAAATGTAAATATATAGTTTAGCAATATTAACTTTACAATTACGGCATTAAATTTATACATATTAATATTTAACCTACGAACTATTTCTTTTCAGCTATAACCAACATGTCCCTTCAAAATCCGTTGTTAATTCTTACGGACTTTTAACAAATTATTAAAATTTATTGAAAAAATATACTTAAAACTTAAAACAACCAATTTATATAGTGCTTCAGTGCTAAAAGCAAGACAAAACCTTTTTCCATATACCATTTTTTTATAACCAATTGAACATGTAACTCCTAGGGTGATTTTTCAAAGGTTCTTTTCAAAAGTATCGAAGATACCGTGAATGGATTTATACCACGGGCCCGATCACTTTATTAATGCATCAGTCAAGTGAAAGTGTGAAATTATTAGGAAAGTAAAGCGTTACAGTTATATGCGTGAAAAACTATAAAAAGCAAAAGAAACAATTTCGGTTTTCACGAATGTTTACCTAACAATTTTAATTACATGTTAAGATATGGAACTACTGTTCCTCCGTCGTTACCAACTTTACAGAGCGCTTGTCAGTCAGTGAGCCCATTAAAATGTATGGAAGTAGGGACAGTGACATTTCTTAAAGGTTGATTTCAAAAGTGCTCAGATAACCGTAACAGCCTATACTGAGATACGCGAGTACGCGCAAACACTGATTTTACAGACAATGTTTTACTGGGTGACCCATGAAATGCGTTGCAGGGGTTTGATAAAAAACAAGTGATTAAAATATTTAGATATTTTACAGTACAGGCTGAACTCGAAAAGCATTTAAGAAATGTTTCGTGCACACAGACGCGTTTCAAGTTCTCATTTCAACTTTCAACTCCAAGAATTATTTTTCTTTTGGGCATGAAAATGGATAAACGGGTGTTCTCAGAAACAGTTTCAGCTGCTAAATTGATAATACAGAAGGTTTGAAGTTGTCTTTAGACATGCATTATACTTTTATCTTTATTATCATTCATAAAAATTATGGATCGCCGCTTGAATTCACGTTTCAAATGAGTCGGCAACGGACAGACTGCACGCCATTTGAGCGCCTTGTGCGTAGAGGCGATGAGGTAAGTGGTGGGTTAGCGAGAGTCGACCTTAGAGCTCGCGCGTTTCGAGGCCTCAAACGCGCAAAATATCTGCAGCTATGTGGAACCCTTAGCGTGAAGAGATCCCATCCATCTTAGAATCAAACTTTATGACCGAACATTAAAAATCAAAGCTTTACATGGCATACAGAACTACTTTATAGAATTCTCGAAGTTTGTGTGGTTTCAGTTATATCCGTATTTTTCTTGTGGGACAAAAATTATTAAATAATGAGGCAACCTTTGATTACTGTTATACCTGAGAAACGAGTAATGGGAGGAAAGTAAGTTGGATTTAGAAATAATGGTTGAGACATTTTCTCTACTTTTAAACGCTTGGTTTTAAAATATTCAACCAGAAAATTTAATAATGGAAGAATGTTCGTACATCCAAGATGGCGGGGATCTATCTCCCTTAATAACAAGAGTTGTATAGTGAAATACAAATTAGAAACCCTCTGCACGAAGGGGCGGGGTTGTTCAGTTCAGTAGTGACGGCGGCCGAGAGTGGGTGGGCAATGGCTGCTCCGTGCGTCAATATTACGTGTCGAAAAAACGTTAAGTCGTGCAGCGAGGTATTTACAGCGCAGTAGTAGAGAACGATGTTATCAGTTTGGTGTGTACATAGTGCCAGCAGTTTCACGTGGTTTCCCTTCCTTCAGCGGTAAGTGCTCGGTAGAACCCTCCCCTACACTTCCTTCTCGACCTTCCCTCCCTCAAAGCTAAGCAAATATTATTTCCTCATATGAATTTTACCATTAAAATGCAGTGCAATACCTCTGGCGAAGATACTACGTGTTTAGAATATATAGCGCAAGTGAAAAGAAGTTTCGCAATACCCAACCTCGGGTAACTGAAATGTATCTTTTTCAGCCCAATACTTCTGTCGTATTGTATGACAGAATGTAGTTTATTTTACCTGCATTAGTTTTAATAACACACGTGACCAAAGGTGATTTTACGTAAGCAAATTTTGTAACACTTAAAAATTTATAATAATTTTGATGTGAGAGTTTTCTCGTGTCAAAACTGTCACAGTTGCCTCGTATAAGTTGCAGCTAGTCCCCTCGCTACAAATAACGAAATAATTTTTGTGCTATCCTATTGATGAATTTCTCGAGCACTATCCGTCCACATCAAAAGCAGTCAGACCAATTGTTCTTGTTTTGCTGTTATTTGTGTACATATTGTAACGGGTGAACACCTGTAATTCGATATCCTTATCCAAAACCTATACTGCCCGGTAAAAAAAAATTACCCGTCCATGAATATCTAATAGTTTTAGATTGCAAAAATTTTCCTAATCACCAAGAAAACCGGTGGTTTTTCATGGGATGATGTTTTGGGTTTTCTTGACGAGTATGGTGTAAGCTAGGTTGTTGTACGCGGAGACCTGTGGTTTGCTTGGAGACTGCCTACTGTCCGAGGATTTTTTGGGTGACTGAGGAGTCGTGGTGTGGTTGAAGCACGAAGTTGATGATGTCCGTCGAAAGTTGCAAGAAGAGTGGCAATAGCAGGTGAAATGTCTCGTTCTTGTCTGTACGAAGTCGACAAACGGTATGTGCGCGCGAGGCTTCACAACGCACGAGCTTGCGAATAAGTGAATTGTGTGTACGCGTGTGTATGTATACATGTATACACTTATATAATCATCTGGTGTCATGTTTCTGGCCCAAAATTAATATTTATGGATCTGAATATATCGTCAAGTGAGGACAGCATTTAAGCACCATACGTACAATGATGGATACATGTGCTAATTTAAATATTATATATACTCGAGGGAAACCTGGAAAATATACAAACAAGGCTTTTCGTAAGCGAGAGAGGTGACGCAGTGTTTAACTTACGGATTTGCATTAGAGAGGACCTGGGTTTGAATCCCGGTCTGAATCCCGGTCCGGCCATCCTCATTTCAGTTTGCCATCGTTTCCCGAAATCACTCCAGGCGAATGTTGGGATGATTCCTTCCTATAGGCCATGGCCGATTCCTGCCCTGCTCCTGCTTGTCGGAGCAACGTGCTCCGTCTCTAACGACCTCGCTGTAGACGAGACGTTAAGCCCCTCCTACCTACCATGTTTTTTTACTACTGCGGGGATGAATTTACTTGGCCATTAGGATACAACTACTGAACTCCAGTCGCAAGTCATAATTTCTCTTGATTAAAAAAAAACCATATGTTGTGTCATAATAAAAAAGTACTTTGTATATTTATTTTGCTGCGTTGGGTTCTTAAATGTCATGCTGAGGGTAAAATTTCTCTTCAGCTGTTCAGAAACTCTCGTGATTCTGTTATAAAGTGCAACATCATTTTCGCGAGAATTAGGTAATTAAAATTTTATGCTGGAATTTAGCCAGGTAACGACGAAATTCCTGCGAAATATCCACAACGTGGATGAAATTTTTTTCACTGATTACATTAGCATTGCCTGAAATCTCGCAGGCTTAAATTATGCACTACAAAAAAAAAACTACGCGATTAGGCTTCTTCCGATTTATCTGTGTTGGTGGTAAAGTTATTTCGTGCTAAACAAAACTGTGAAGTCATTAACTATTCTGATATACAACAAACAGTTTCGTAATTATAACTTATAATTCCTTTGCAAACACAAAAATTATAAGTAGCATTTAGGTCATATATTGACTTCTTTTAAAGAATGTCCAGCGTTAATTTCCACAAACCCGAAGCAAAACAATAACAACCTTAAAGTTAAGTTTAACTATTTGCTGAAATACTTTGAAGAACAGTTTTACATTCGCTGAAAATTATTTGTTGATATAGACTTCATAATTATTTTCTGAGTCATTGCAGAAAGTATTTTTGTTAAAGACTGCAGAATTTTTCTACAGAGTGCAATAAAGTTATATTTTGAATGCAATCAGCTACACAAGAGAAATGTAGTCGTTCTTAATTATTTTTTTACAGCCACAGAAATTCTTTGGTAAAGTTTATGTTGCCAGTTGTTTTTACTAATATGGAATTTGTTTGAAATAATACTTTGTTTATCATCATTGGCGGAATACATTGATTCTAACACGTTTAAATACGGAATATTCGATATTCGTTAAGGCTTATCTTTCTCATTTAACTCTTGCGCATTATTTTCGGATCTCCAGTGTGAATATTTTTTTGTTTTAATATCGCAGGTAATTTGTTTCGTTTCCTAAAAGCTCCAGGCAATTGGAGATGCGGATTTTAATCACACAACTAAGCCTCAGTACGCCAATGGAATTATTTACACACGTTTTGTATTTTCGTACGCGGTACACCAATTCACTGTGTTCCCCGGGGAAGTTAGTATTGCCTCACTTACGGAAGCGTCGTCGTTTGTAGCATACTTGGATTATAGCTGGCCATAACGTTGATATTTCCACGTGTTTGAAATGTCCTTCCGTTAAAGCCGCCAAATTGTAGTTGACGTACTGCCGGAGAGTCAATGCCAAATACTGCGTGATTTCATTTCGTAACCGCTTATTATTATGGCATATTGATTAAGGTAGTTTTGTGCGCCATTTCTATATAATGTCAGTTTTTTAACTGAAAAACTGCTGTCAATAGAGCTAATGTAATTTTAACTTTTTTTTTCTCAGAAATAGCGATAAGACCGTGTGGAACTCTAGTACCAGGTCACAGTTGTTGCACTTACACGTGAGTTACCACATGAAATCTTACTGCAAGTAATATTTCGTATGAGGTCATGTGTCAGTATAAAGCACGGCAGTTGTAACTGTGAAAGGTCCCGCGAACTTAACTTTTTTATATAAATTTAATCGGGCCTAGAAACGAATCTAACGTAAACTTAAACAAAAAACCACACACATACTTTCGTATGGAGATTCAAACCCAAATCCTTGTTATAAATCCTGTGGGGGTACGAGGTCGTCCTAACGTATAAGGAGAAACCCCAAAGGCTCGTATACATGAGTCAAGTTTAGTGGTGTCACTTACATGAAGACAAGCGATCTTGACCTTGATTTCAGTTTACACGGAAACTGTAGTGGTGCAAAGGTCTTGAAGTTACTCCGAACCATAATTCGAAACAGTTCCATAAAAATCCTACAACTTTCTTTTCACACTTAAAAGTTTATTATAAGTACACTGAAGAGCCAAAAAAACTGGCAAACGTGCCTAATATTGTGTAGGCCCCCGCGAGCACGCAGAAGTGCCGCAAGACGACGAGGCATGGACTCGACTGCCTCCCGAAGGTATGCAGGAGGCATTTCACGCCATGAATCCTTCAGGGTAGTCCACAAATCCATAGGAGTGCGAGGCGGTGGAGATCTCTTATGAACAGCACGTTGCAAGGCATCCCAGATATGCTCAATAATGTTCATATCTGGTGATTTAGGTAGCCAATGGAAGTGTCTAAAGACGGAAGGGTGTTCCTGGAGCCACTCGGTAGCAACTCTCGACGTGTGGGGTGTCACACTGTCCTGCTGGAATTGTCCACGTCCGTCGGAATGCACAATGGACACGAATGGGTACAGGTGATCGAACATGATACTTACGTATCTGTAACCTGTCAGAGTCGTATCTAGACGTATCAGGGGTCCCATTTCCCGCCAACTGCACACGTCCCATACCACCAGCTTGAACATTCGCCTGTTGACATGTAGGGTCCATGGATTCATGAGGATGTCTCCATATCCTTGCACGTCCATCTGCCCGATACAATTGGAAACGAGACTCGTCAGACCAGGCAACGTGTTTCCAGTCATCAACAATCCAATGGTGGTGTTGGTGGGCCCAAGCGAGGTGTAAAGCTTTGTGCCGTGCAGTCAACAACGGTACACGAGTGGGCCTTCGGCTCCGAAATCCCATATCAATGATGGTCTGTTGAATAGTTAGCACGGTGGCACTTGTTGATGCCCCAGCATTGAAATCTGCGCCAATTTGAGAAAGGGTTGCACATCTGTCACGTTTAATGATTCTCGTCAGTCGTCGTTTGTCCCGTTCGTTCACGATCTTTTTCCGGCCGCAGCGATGTCTGAGATGTGATGTTTTACCGGATTCCCGATATTCACGGTACACTCGTGAAATGGTCGTTCGCGAAAATCCAAATGTTATCGCTACCTCGGAGATGCTATGTCCCATCTCTCGTGCGCTGACTATAACACCACGTTCAAACTCACTTAAATCTTGATAACCTGCCATTATAGCAGCAGTAACCGATCTAGCAACTTTGCCATACGCTTGTTGTCTTATATAGGTGCTGCCGACTGTATCGCGTTACTCTGATTGGTTCCATACCTCTGTTATTTGCATACGCACGCCTATACCAGTTTTTTTGGCTCTCCAGTGTAGTTTCTCTTAACAGTTTTTTCAGATACTAACAGAGCCCGATGTTCCACAGAACGTCAAATTTTGCGTAAATATCTAGAAATTTGTGTGTCGTTTCCACTTTACTTAAATATTTCGAACACAGCTACTGCACAATCAATATAATTGAACTCCACTGCGTAAACTGGCATGAAAACTAAGCACAAAATAGTTTCCGCTGTTCGGCTTGAAGGAAACAAGAGCAAGTGAGCATTTTGGACCAGGGAAGTACCATACGAGAGTGAATAAATTGACCTTCAAGCGGCCAATAATGTTATTGTTTAGTTTCCTCATCTGATACACTTTGTATTATTTTTGTTATAGCGATTACTGATGTTCTCCGTAACTTGTACACTTTTCCACAACAACAGAAGAGCCACTATACTGGCTGGTGTGTTGTGTGTTGTCTATCTTTGTATTGTATTGCTTGTTTCTGTCCATGTCTGTACAAATTTCCGGTTAAATATATAACATTATAGATCAATCAAATCAATCTAAAGTACTCTCTCCTCCAACTTACTGTCCGCTTCCTGGACAGTGGAAAGTTCACTTAACCGTATTGTTTACACAAGGACATTATCAGGAAAGTAGATTGTCTTCAAGTATATTTGACTCCACTATACTTGACCCGTGTAAACGAGGCTTAGTCGCCAGTTTCCATGAAAGCGCACACACCGCGACAGAGTTAACGCATTTGCCGGTTATAGGTTGTAATGTTCCACGCCGCTCGTTATAGCCGGCTTTATAATATTGCAGCCCCACAGTTAGATCGCCAGTTTTGTAATGCCGCACGTCAAGGTCTTGACGGCTGGAAGTTGCCACTCGGCTAGCTCAGTAGTAGCAACGAACTCTTTAAAAAGGAGGCGCCAATTAAATACCAAATAATTTAGTCATATCCCGGTTTATTATTTATTACTTATTTCTTAAAAATATGTCACAGTTCACTTACAATGTTCAGGTATGCCGAGTACGAACAGGGCTCACCGATACACTACACAGACGAAGTGGAGAGTACCGCAATAGTCGTTGTTGATTATTAATTTACGTCTCTAAAAACTTGCCCGAAGAAAAAACAAAGGCAGCGACCTCCCACACACGCTAAGAAATAATCTAGAAAGTTCACGTTTGCTGGTACGGGGGTTATGCGCCAAGCCCGACGCGGCCAGGGTGAGCACTGAGAGTCTACTGCTTGTTATCCCCTGACTGTGATCGACTGCTCGATATCAACTGCTGGAAGGCGACAGGCACACGCGTATTTGTCGCGTGCCTACCACCCCCCTTCTACACAGATAAGGGCACATTTTAAATCTCGATAAAAAAAATACGAAGCTTGGCAAAGCGAAATAAAATGAGCCACGTATCCCGAAAATTAATAATACTGCGTCATTACAAGCATGTATTTCAAGCAGTAACTCAGCATCCGTCTGCGAAGGGTAAAGGATTTGGGGGGGGGGGAATTATGGAGCAGTGGCATTCCTGCTAGTTGTGAGAGTGAGGCAAGGATGCTAAGGTTTAAAACGTTTAATGATACTTAAATTTGCACTGGCAATGTAAGTTTATATGGAGGTGCCCTATATGCATTACTTTGATTTTTTTTTGTTTTTAATCTTAGCTTATGAAAAATTGGGAATTTGTTTTAATCATCTTTTGAGTTGTAAATGGTTAAATATGAACAAGTTCTTATACAAGGAATCGAAGCTACACCAAATTATCAACAATCTCACGTTTCATGAGGACTTCACTGCACTTGCCAGGTGACATAGAGTTCCTTGGTTTTAGGTTTATTATAGATGAACTATTACGATTTATAAACATATGACATTGCTTTTACATATTTACATATTGATTACTTTGCAAGTTGCTTGGTTTTAATATTTTCAGAAAATCATGAACAGCTTAATGTTACAAGAAAATACCGTAAGTGTATGATAAATAATAAAACCAAAGACGAGTTTATATTAAATTATTTTACATTAAAGCAGGGTCGATGGCAGTGGCTTACTTCTCTTCCTCCCTGCTTGCAGGTACAGTACATTTCTGCCAAGCACACCAAAGGGCAACGTCCATGACGCGTGAAGACTGTACAAATGGTAGATATAGTCTATTCGCAGTTTCTTCACATATTTTGAATTAAACCTTTAAAAAATCACCCCATATACGACGTGTTTGGTTGTTTCCTAAATATGCCATGTGTTACAAACTGTTTGTACTTGTGTTAACATAAGTACCTTGTATTGGTTAAATTTAACTTCTATTAATGTTTTATATAAAAATTATAATAGTTAATTTTTAATTAATATGAATTAAAACAGTGAGAAAATATGTGTATTGGCAATGCCTAGTAAGAATGCAAAATGTTATTACTCTGAGTGTGCACGAATGTGGTGTGTTGACCTTCTGGTGTAACTTTCTTGACTTGGTTAAGCTTTGTTTGCATTAGGCGGACGAATATCTGAAAGTATAACTTTAGCAGGGCTTCAGGAAAGTTGGAAGTAAACGTGAATGGACTATAGATAGGTAGGTAGGGCTTAACGTCTCGTCGACAGAGAGGTAACTAGAGACGAAGCAAGTTGCTCAGAGAAGCAGGAACGGGAGACGAATCGGCCATGTCATGTAGTAAGCTTCCATCCTGTTATTTACCTGGAGCTGCTTCGGAGTAATGTAGGAAACCGAAATCAGGATGGCCGGACCAGGAATCTAAGTGGGCAAATAGTGATTCGCTTGCAAAACTTCTATCATGACCGAGTTAATGAGCACTTATGTATCAAGTGTGCTTCATAGCCCACTAGAATCTTGGAGGTTGTGTCATCTTTAGTTTCAGCACGCATAATCGTAAACGTAACGCAACACTAAAAAAACAACCTATACGTCTCCCTAGCTTCGAAGAACAGCGACATTAAAATTCCAGACACGCTGCTACTTTATAGTTGCCCTCTGTAAACTTCGGCGGTATTTTTCCCCGCCTTGAAAGTTGCCCGCCGCTCTTGAAATTCACCCCCCATATTAAAGTTTAACTGTCCCTCACGGCTACTGGGAGATCCGTAGAGAGGCCGCTTAGGAGCCCTCACGGTTGCTAAGCCGGGCGAAATTAAGAAGGAAATCGTCCGTAAAGGAGCTTCGCAAACAGGAAGGAAAGTTTTAATTAATCGCCGTAGCCTCGCGTCTGCCGGGGACAAAGCTCTCCGCCGGCGAAGCGACGTCGGCGCGTGTTGTCTTTGCACAGGAAGCCGTGTCTTCAGGGATCCGTCCCAACATTCGAACTCCTGTATTTATCTTCCTTTCTGTCTCTCGAGGCACATTGCTTTCCTCTACATCGATTTCTAGACACAATAACAGATACACACTGAAAGACCTTCTAAGTAAAACAGAAGCGTCTGCTCGTTGATATTTTCAACATGAACGTTCGTGTTGAGCAACTTAATTCACTTCAGAATAATGAAGTTTGTACTCTGAACGAGAAAATCACGTATATGTAATTTTGATCTATCAAGTTATTTGATCCGTGCCTCCGCTATGCCGATGTAAACGAAATTCCTCCATTGTGAACGAAATATCTTTTGTTCTTTATTTTCTTAATTTTCTCAAAATTATGAATTGCATATCGAAAGCATTAAAGAGGCATGATATTCTGGTGGCCATTAAATGTTTTGTTCAAAAATTAGGTATTATTTTGTTTGTTTATTTAAACTGTATGAACAAAGGAGGATAACGTTAATAAAGTTTAGGTAAATATCATTAACGGCTAGAGAGGTACAATTAATCGCGATTTCTTCGCACTTTTCAAGTAAAAACTTTGAAAAAACACCTCATGTATGACGCCTTTAGTTCTTTCCTAAATATCTCATTTATCACAAGCGTTTTATACTTTTGTTAACATAAAAGTACATTCTTTTTTAACTAACCGAAATTTTATTTATATTTTAACTACAAATTATAATTTTTAAATATGTAATTAATAAGAATAAAGACAGAGAGAAAATAAATGTGTTGGTAATGCCTCGTAAGAAATAGTTCTTACGCAAAACGTTATTGCGCTCAGTGCGCGGGAATGCGGTGCGTTGGCCCTCTGGCGTAAATTTCTAAGCTTTGTTAGCACGAGGAGGAATATCCTGAAAAGTTTCAGAAAAGTTGGACGTTACCGTGAATGGAGTATATACAGTACATTTACAGAAATTTGAAATTAAGGAGGAAAAAACAGAAATACTTTTAAACTATAAAATCTGCTATAATTATTGATATCGTTAGGAAAATATGAGTTCAAACTTATGTTGTCTATGCCGAAGACTAACTGAATTTACACTTCGGTGGTCGGCACGCCCGCGGGAGAGGTACTTGTTTCTTTTGAAAGGTAGGAACATGAGCACAAAAATAATTTTTACAATAAGGCAAACGCGGGAAGGAGCACTGGTACTTCGTTATTTTAATGACCACAGTTTTTAATACTGTTAAGTAATCTTGTCAGGTTAAATAAATTTACAATATTTGTACCGTATATTTGTTGCCAGAGCGTGGGAGCAGCCGAATGATTTTATGAGAAATTCTATTAGAAAGACAAGTCATAGATAGACATATGTCCGTTATGTAGCTACCTATGTATTTGTTTATGTATGTATAACTCACACATCCTATAAGCACGCATACACATTTGGTATTCGTAAGCTACCCAGTACCTGATAATATATAAATATTTACATTCTGTATCTGAAATACTTTCAAGGACCTCCAGAAACTAAACGTCATTCTACTCTGCCCAAATATTATATCAGTGAAAACGTTAAGTATACAAATTAACATTTGTGCAAGTCTATTTTATCTATAGCCCTTGGAAGTTTGATATTATAAGAACTAATGTAAAAGTAAAGATTTACATATTTTATTAGTAAAGTCCTGAATTTTTTGTAGTTTTTAAGGGAAGCACTAAAGTTGCCTCCACTTTCTTATGCTCTGAGTGCGTAGAGCGCTTCCGCTGTTTGGGCAGAATTTTTTTTTTTTTGTAAATAGCGTGTTACATATTTATGAATATCTGAATATAGTGATTTCTGTCGAGGAAGCCGTATATCCCATTTTTTAATTATGTAACTTCTTCGTACATTCAGCTAGTTTTGCTCTCTGATTTGCAGCATTCATGGCCATTAACGATCTGAAGCGGAGAAAAGTTTTCGAAGTAACTGAAGTTCTACGGAAGTAGTTTCTGAGTTCAGCTCCATAGGAAACTTTCTTCCCTTCAGTATAGTGGTAACTGTCGCTCTGTAGCATAGGTAAATTCCTAAACTGCAGTAAGAAACCGCAAGAAATGCTTTCATTGCCCCGCTACGCGTATCCTAACGACAACTATACATTACATTGCAACTGTTTTCTCCAACTGCGTACTGCTGTTTCCCATGAATCCGGTGTTGACATCTCGTGTTATTCTCGTGTTGGGTTTTGAGTGGTACTTGCTGCCCAAGAGACTTCCATTCCAGGTATTTAAAAAAAACCGCACCCATTCCGAGTAAAAACGAAAACGCACGTTCATCTCAACAGCGCGTTAAAGAGTGGCATAAAAAGGCAAATTAACGAAAATTCCTATATAAATGAATACCTTAACTCAATGAAATAACCGTTAGAAGAATCAGCGCATACTCTAGTACTGAGCGAATACGTAGTTCTGGTGGATAATCTTTTATTATTTTTGTCGGAGGAATTACTACAAATGTTACATACGGCCCATTCTGGGTTTAACCTTGGATACTATACTCGGATATGTGGTTCAAAATCTTAAATGATCGAAGAAAATTTTTTGTGTTTTCTTTTTTTACTCTAGTTACATTTTATTGGTTATTGCTCTACTATAAAAGCTAAATGAACACTTTAAATGCAGAGAATAAACGTATTCCTGGCCGTCTGTCCCATAAAGAAAAATTCACATTCGGCGAAACCTCGCTTCAAAAAAGTATTCAGACAAATATTGTAAACTGTCAGAGGGTTCCACCGTAGCGTCAGGACCATGGCGAGAGTGGGAACCTTCAAGGCTCTGACATGGGAACCCAAAAAACCACACTATACTAAATCAAGTGGTCAAAATTATCATCTCACTTTAAACAGTACACTAAGAAATATGAAACAAAAAACGGTGATTTTTGTGACATTAGCGTAATTAAAATGAAAACAATTTTTAAGCACTAATAGGGTATGGCCGTATATTACATCTGTGTTTCCAGACGATTGGCTCAGAGACCTCGGAGAGGGGTTGCCACCGCCAGCTCTTACACACCTTTATCCACCTACGTGGCCGCCGTTTGTTTCCCTGTGAGGCCACTCCCGGATTTATTTTGCACTTGGGAATCATGACGGACGATGCCGCTGGTCAGCGGGTTTTCTCGGGATCTTCCCTCCCCCACCCTTTTCATCCCGGCGCTGCTCTATTTCCATCTCTGCTCCATTTCCATCTCTCTTCACCTGACCTCGTTTTTAGGGGCCACCCAAACCGTCTCCACTCCACGCACTCCATCTTGTCCACCAGCTTATTTCTCGACTGTCCACACCTACATCCCGACATAACACTGCACCGAACGCATTACATTGCCCCGCAGACAAACTGTGTCAAACTGCCTCCTGAACACAATTGCCCGAGCCCCACCTGGAATGTTCTGTCCCGAAACAGCGAATTCCAAAGCAGGGCTCCGACCCGCCAGCCTGCAGTGTTGCAGCATCCCCCGGGCCGTCGGAGTGAATGACCACGCCGACCGGAGGGCCACATAGACGGCGAAGACTACCCACACGACAATAGTTCTCGTAATACGGCAAGGTTCCAGTTGGCATTTATCTTAGAAGTTAGGGACTGTGGCGACAGTAACACCTCGGAGCACTATGAGTCAAATGATCAAGCTACTTATCACGCACATGGGGCGAAGAGAAAGAAACCTGTGATGGTTCAAGTCCAGTCCCCGACGTCACTCACTTTTGAAAACTTTATAACCAAATGGTTCGGAGTCCACTAAAAGGGGTCCGTCGTTTTTAGCCCTCCGGCATAACTGTGTTGTGTAAAATCCAAACAAGTAAACTCTGTTTTGTAAAATCCAAACAAGTAAACTGTTGTGTAAAATCCAAACAAGTAAACTCTGTTGTGTAAAATCCAAACAAGTAAACTCAACAACAAAAAATCGCGTGATGACTCTCCACAGTTACAAATACTTTACAACACAGTACCAGACACGCTGTTTATTTAGCATGGTGAAACTTGGAAACCAAATTAACTACAGCATTCTATGACAAACTGTGTGAAGACATTGATGGATTTATTATTCCTCTGTGTTCTTTATTATACTTTCACATGTTCCTTTTTTAATTGTGTGGTACTAATATTGTGGACATTCCTTAATAGTTTCACAGTTAAAGGAAATGCTCAAACCAGATGCAGTTAAACACAAGTGCCGCAAGGTTCGTTGATAAAAAGTGGTTTTCAATACGTCTACAGAGTGTATCGTATTGGGATATAACGTATTTGGTAGAGTTCGTCGATGCTGAACCGATCTAACGCGACCGTTATGTTGAACTTGGTGTAGTAGGCGCTGTTTCCTCTCTGTCCGCTTCTCGTAAATTTGGTGGTGCGGTGTGCAGAATGCTATCAGTTTTATTGTGTCATCATTTATCACCATCGGGTTAACCATATTCGTGCGCGTGTTTTACAACGCATTCTTAACCCCAGCCCGCACCCTTGCGTTATCTATACGGTACGTGCTTTCTGTCGTACGTTGTTTATTAAGGGAAATTGTCTTTCAACATAACAACATATTTCATGTCTGCTGGAAATTTATTACCACCGGTGGAAGTACATTTCCATATAAACTCGGAAATTCAAGTATAATATTGTATACTTCTCTTCCCCTATTGCTAGGGAAAAGTGGCGATTTGGTAAAGCTATGTGGAAATACACGTTCAAAAATGCATAGCTAGAGTCTTTATGACACACATGCTTTTGAATGCATTAGGTGTTTTTTACAGGGCTGCTTACCCTTGTTCGTGACACTAAGCAGCTTTGATTAGCACATAAAACCCTTGGTACGTTATGTGGCGCGGCTGTAGTTGACACGTGTACAGACACACACACACACACACACTTTCGGCTAGATGGCGCTCTTAGGATCTTACAACGAAATACATTTGAATACATTTTACATTCCTATAAACACTCAGAATTCGCGTTTTACCATAATATAAACTGGTATAAAAGGTTTATATGGCTCCGTGAAAAGCAATTTCCTCTTTTGATTTTGCTGTGCTTTTTCTATTTCTTATACGTTTAACTTTGAAGTATTAACAGTAATATTCGCTGTTTCATAGTTACTTTTCGCTGAGACATGCATCCAGAGGTGCTTTACAAAAATTCGAGAATGTACTGAATGATGCAAAGGAATGTTAGACTTAACTCACAGGCCTATCGTCATTAACGAAACTATTTTATGTGTTTTTTCTAAGTTTTTCACTAGTTTAACTATGGGACTTATTACAAATCAGTCGCGCAGTTTATCTTAACATAACTGAGAAGGAAAATATAGCTCGAACGGATCCCAACATGGAGAATTTTATACACAATGAGCTATTTATATTTGGGTGACAAAAACTTATAGGTGCTCTGTAACCTGTAATTTATGTATTTGAATTAACGCAGATCTTACTTAGGCTTCTAAGAGTTCATGTAGCTATTATAATGTAGTACGCGTTTACTTAGCTCTCCAAATATGCAGACACTTCCCGACTGCTGGCAAAGTCAACAGGAATGAGAAGAGACTGGTGTTGATTGGAAACGGTGCCCTCCGGAGGGAAGCAGTTGTTCCTCTGGACAGCCTGACGAATAGATGATGTGAGAGATGAGATAGTGGTAAAGAAGTCGATCAATGAAGACGGGGGGAAGAGGCGGGAGAGCCTTGAGGAAATATTTTGCTTTTATGAAATTAAAGAGTTTCGTCATTACTGTTTAGTAAGGGTCACTGAATGTGCAAATAATAATGCTGATGTTTATAATGGCTATATAATTTGAATAGTTTCTGTGTTTTTCATGGAACCACTGAGAAATTTCAACCTAGCATGATCATTATTCTAGCGTTAAAATTATAAGTGATTACACTTCATTGTTTTGTCTTCAAAATCATTCGAAAGAATTTGCGAAGCAGTAAATGAAGCAATCACTAATTAAGACTTTGAAAGTCTCAGTGATTTAAATTTATATAGTATTATTGGTCTGGGTCATGGTCATGAAGTATACTTCACGGAAATTGCTCAATCATAAAAAGGCACAAAAACCTATTGCTTGCACAAAGTCGAGCCTGTTACCCAGGCAATTTTTACAGGTTACTCTTTATAATTTTAATGCACCTGCGTGAGTACTCGCGTGTTTATTTCTTGGCGCCATTGCTCAAGAATTGAATTCTTGCAGATATTCTTTACTAAAGAGGCCTTCAGTATGCGACAGTATGCGAAACATGTCGATACAGTGCAGTTAGTTCAGTATAATATATCGATGGCTTAGAATGAAAACTTCGTATCTCACATCTTGAGCAAAAATTATTATTTGAATTATTTTGGTTCAAAAACTTTGTACATCTCATTTTCAGACCTGCATATAAATGAAAAATATGCACTTTTTTTTTTGGAGCACTGTAAAATGTGAGATATGAGGTTTCCAGCCAACATGATCAAAATTTAATTTTAGTAAAAAACTGTGAGATAGGAGGTTTCCATTCTAAGCCATCGATATGTAAAAGTGTGGTTCTGGGGCCATGGAGAGTTGTCTTTCAGTGTCTCCGTTGAACTCCCGAAGTTGCAATAAACAAGATCCCGCCCCTTGGGAGATGCTGTGTGCTGTACGTTTGTGCGGACGGGTTGCGTTTATATCATTGACAGGGGGGTGTGTAGATGAGACCCTTGTGAACTGATTTGTACTGTTCCTGGAGCTTTTTTCCGCGCTTGAGGCCTAGAAGCGCGGAAGCGATAAGGGTTACACTGTTAAGCACATCAAGTGCGCTATCGCCGCTAAGCGCAAGGCTGTGGACTGGCGTGCAGTATTCTCGTCGTGCTGTGGGACTTAAAGCTGTAACCCTATAATTTTGTCGGTGGTAAGTCTATAGCACGGCTCTTAAGTATTTTTGTATGTATTTAACGCGTATATTTTTCCCGATACAGCGTTTTGAAAAAAAAAAAAAAATGTTTTTAGCTATGTTGGAGTGCGCTGAAATGGTGTTTCTAGTGTACGTCACGTCTTGAAAGCATGCAACGGGCCTCATCTGAAGTATGTGTTGTTTACTTATATCACGTCTTATAGATTCGTAAATCAAAAAGTGTATTTCAAACACTTTGTGCCCCTCAAGGACTATTGCTATCCAAGGAGAGTAGGGGGTGAAACTCTTTGGGGTGAAAATTATGTACCACATCGGCTCTGCTTGACACCGGCTTTCTCTAGTTTCAATCCACGTAGAATTTACTTCAGGCAGGAACACGCTCATGTAGATTTGCTTTAGAAAAGATATCTTAGAGAGGTCTGAGTTGAGATATTTGTAATAATCTTGACAACTAGCTCTGTATCTCTCGCTGGAGTGAACTGAGGTGAACGTGGAGTATTGGTAAAATGCAATAATTGGGAAACGGGAGATGCCCGAGAAAACCCACCGGCCGACGGCAATGTCCATTGCGCTTTTTTTTTAGACGAAAAAAAGAAGAATGCGGAAAAATATAGCCAAGGAAGAAACATGAAAGTTCCTAATTTTCACTTGGCACCTCGCTAGAAATCCTCGCGAATTTAACTTAATTTTAGATAAATTGGTTGGATCGCAGTTAATTTTATTCGCAGCGTTAGTTACTGCTTGATGTAAACTTTATTACAAACTACGGCTAATGTGTGGTCTACAATCTAGAGAAATGTAATTAACTCAAATTGAGATGCGTTTTCGTTGCCGTGCTTATCGGCTAAATATAATTGTTCTGTCGACCGCAGTTAGTATTTTCTTTTGGCGAACATATTATGTTTTGCCGGTGTTGTTCGTACAAAGAGATGGTTGTCGAAACCTTGTGCTTGCATGCGCTTATTTGCTAGCTTGCGCGTGAATGTGCGTGCTTATGAAATTTGCACGCAGGATATCTCATAGCATTGTCGTTCGTGCTCCTAGCAGCAATTCTCTCGGAATATGAAACGTACTCACTAAACACAAAGGCATGGACGTAGTTGCGNATTCTCTCGGAATATGAAACGTACTCACTAAACACAAAGGCATGGACGTAGTTGCGGCCGTCAGCGGATTCTTTGTTGTAATATCTTAATTGAGTTTTCTAATTACAGTTTAATGTAAATTAAACGCGTTAGAGCAAATAATTTCCATGTATCCACTAGCCAGAAACACAAAAGAAAAGCTGAAAACGAAGTCCAGCAGAACTGGCAACGAAATTGAACTTAACACGCGTCACCGTAGTATTACAATTTAAACTTGAAGAATAAAAAAATGCAGAAAATAAGTAAAAAAATTTTACCTGCTGACTTTTCCAACATTGTTACATATAAGCGGTCGTTCATAAAGCATCTTTCACTAAAACAAAAATAATAGTGAAAAGCAAATAAATCACTTTAAGGTTTATTTTTGTTTAAGGAAACCATTAATAAATCAACGAGATCAAATATAAAATACATTTACTTAGCAATATCTGTACTGTGTGAAACATTCTAACTTCCTCTAAGTAGTAATTTTTGAGTTACAGTACAGCGTTGCAAACATTTTATTCTCCCCTACCCTTATTAGGTATAAGATTTCATTCTCACAGTTTTTTTTATCTCTATGTATTTCTTCGGTGGTGTTGTACCGCGGATTTGATTACTCGATTCGCAAATAGAAGGGAGGGTTTTTGGGAAATTTTAAGAACAGGGGAGGGGTAGGCCTAGTTATTTCACAATGCTATGGCCTGTGTTTGCAGATTAGACATATCTGTTATAGATCCCGATATTTCCTGGTTTAGACCACTGCGACTAATAATACGCACATACTAGGGCCTACACTAAACGTGAAATAATGAAAATGGAGCCAACTCAGTGAACTATAGTGAATATACCTCCATTGTAGTTGCAACATACTGATTATTATGGCGGACGGATTTCGCCGTTTTAAATTTTGCTCCGCGGAGTTGTAAAATGGTGGGTACCTGAGAAACGTGGCGAAGGGGTTGAAATGGCCATTACAGGCTGTTCACGGTAAAATAAACACTTTAGAAATCAACCTTTGAAAAAAATCACTCCCCGTTAATCACAGATATACTACTGTATACACTGAACAGAGGCTCCAAGTTAAGTAGGCAGCGAATTAAGAAAACGTCCAAGTCATGACGTTGTATTGCCAGTGTAATGTTTAAATTTAGAGCAAATAATGTTTGTTTTGTTCTGCTTTGTACACATTAGTGTACAAAATGGCATAAGTATCACTTTTAAATTAGTTACTTAATAATTTCACTTTTTTAGCATGACTGGGGCATGTATAATGTCATTAGGGCCTTAGAAATGTAAATTTACAGATGTCGGAGGGATACAAAATTAGAATAAATGTAGATCTTAAGCAGGGCTTTCAAAAGTGCTCAGTTTACCGTGAACGGTTGACACTCATTAAGTACGAAAGAATAAAAAGTTTTTACGCGACGAAGCGATTGCTGTTCGTTACCACTGTACGTGCTTTATTCAAACCATTTATTTCTCGACCATGAAATAATTTCACGTTGCGAAATGTGTACTTTTCGCCAGACATTGTTTTTTTTTTTTTTACGGACCATTACGTGGACGCGCAGAATAATGAGTGCAGTGGTTGACTTGCGAACGAGTGATGTAGTCTTTTTGCGGTTTATTCATACTTTTTAAATCAAATATTTGAAAAATCATCCCATATATGGCGTGCTTTGATGTTTCCCAAGTATAAAATTCTTTTTAAACATGACATCTTCAGGAAACAAGCCTTTGAGAAAAGATCGCTTCTCATAACTCTCTCCCCCCCCCCCTCTCTCTCCATATATATGTATATATACATATATATATATATACATATTTATAATACACACTACAGTACAAACGGGCATACACGTTGCTGGTTTAAATGGCAGTGAATTGGTTAAAAATAGTCCTTAACATTTGACGTAATGTGAGTGTAATGTTTAAATTTATGGTTACCGAATATATATCGTTTCTTGTTTTATACGCATTACAATATAAATTGCATATTAGTTACACATTTACATTACTAACGTTTTTACGTATTTGGATGGCGCACAAAATATATGATTAGGCTCAGGGCAGCGTTTATCATACTAAGGTTTATTCTGCTCCGGTTGGGAAACTCAATGATAATAGTTTGATAACTAAAATTTTCCGCCACCAGGTAGCACTGCTGTTAAATTTGTACCCTATTTTCCTCGCTTAGCGTGTAAACAAATTGGATGATTTCAATTTTCATAAATTAAATATAGTATTTAAAAAACATTGGTTTGTATTTTCTTAAAACCGATGTAAATAATAAAATTTGTTCTTCACACTAGAATGGAAGGATTAACGAAATATTTCCGTATGCTGTTTAATTTTCATTCGTAAAATGGATTAAGCAAAACGTTGTATTACACAATTACTTCAATTAAATCTGACAACACAGTCGAAAATTACATTTTTTATGATAGCTATATTTATTTCACTCTTAAATTCATAACTTTTTTTCACAGCTGAATGCCAAACATAATTGTATTTATACTGTTTACTCTTGCAAAGAACATTCGATGGTGTGAATAATAGTTACAAAATAATGTAAATAATTATTACTTCGGCACAGGTAGGTAGGTAGGTATATGTCAAAATTTATTCGAGTCAAACACGAACGTTTACACAGAAAAACATATAATTTCCCAATTTTCCGCAAAATTAAAATTGAACTATTTGGGACACCAACTCATCTTGCGTCGGAAATTTTCCCTGCGCTAAACTCTCCCGTAAGAAATCTCGTTTTGTTCCTAAAGTGGGTAAATTAACCTTAATCTTTCGTTTAGCGGAAGGATACAAAATGAGAAGTAAAAGTATATCTTAAGCAGTGATTTCGAAAGTGCTTAGTTAACCACGAACATCATCTTAAATCCATGGTATTTCAATTACCTACGCACTCACTGTGACTAATTCGTGTTTCGTTCTTCGCCTTGTCACTCAGGGAGAAGGAAGAGTTAGTGAGTGAGGGAGAGAGTGAAGAGATTTGGGTATCTTTTAACATCGAGGTCTCGAGAGCCGATGAGGATGAAGCGATTTGAGTATGGAGCGGCGCCGGAATGCAAGAGCACGGCTGTGGGGAGGGGGAAGCGAGATATCCCCGATAAAATCCGCTGGTCAACGGACGGCATCGTCCAGCACGATTACCGCGTGCGAAAATCCGCCGGGAGTGACCCCAGTGGGAGGTTCGAACCCGGTTCGCGTTGGTGGTTGGCGAGCGCTCCGGTCACTACCCCGAAGGAAAAAAAGATGGTGGAGGCGGAAGAGAGTGGGCGAGGGGCCAGTCCAGAAGAATACGACACAAATTGCCTGAATTCTTCCATCGTACCTCCCCTCCCCCCGCCACCAAGACTGCCTTGCGCCGACGGAATGTACTCGAGCCGAGAGGAATGCGTGTAGAGGAAGCTATAGGGCTTGCGGGGATGGCGATGGTAAGCGGGGGGTGGTTCCAGACATTCTTCTGATATTACTCGCCGTTCAGGTGCTTTCCTTGTTTGCCAGTAATCGTGTTGCGTTGAGAACGGACTGTGAGGTCACAGTAACTAACTGTGCAGAGCAGCAACAGTGGTAATTCTCGCTCACTTCTTTTGCCTCGTGGAAAGCATGTTAGACGTGTTTTTATGCCATTCCACAATCCAGAAACACAACCAGTTGGGGGTTGAGTTGGGAGATTTGGGCGACTCTTAACAACGAAGCCTTGAGAGCCGATGAGGTTTAAATAAGGTAAGAATGGAGCAGCGCCATAATTAAAGGGTGGGGGAAGTATGAGATCCCCGAGAAAACCCGCCAATCAGTGGCGTCGTCCTACACGCTCCCCTTCTTGCGGAAATACGGGAGTGACCTGGCCGGGGATTGAACCCGGTCAGCCACCGTTGCTCCATCAGTTGGAAGGAATAGGAACTACTATGAAGTGTGGGATTTTTTGGCTCACTCTGGTCAGTTGTTTCACGGCACAGTGAATAACCACGATGCAGTAGTCACAAGGAATAGTTTTTGTTACATGCAGTAAAATAACACCGTCGGTTCATTTATAAACACGAATTTAAACCGAATAGTCACTGAACGAAAGAAACCATACGGTACCTATACCGTACAGTGAAAATATGGTAGAACGCGCATCCGAGCTCCTCAGTAGTCACTCTCTGCTTTTCTGTCAATAGCTCTATCAAAAACGTGTTTGTAGATTTTCAGGTTATAACACTGTGTATGTAAACAGGTACTTTGAAGTGTTTTAACACTTATTTTAACGTAGTTTTAATGAAATCTACGTATTAGTGAAACTATTTCATTCTTATGAAAGGCTGGTTCTGTTGAAAATTCCAATTTAAGACGAACCTCATCTTTAGTCTATGACCCGTCAACTTAGAAAAAATCAATTTGCAGGTGTAAATGTAAAATGCTGGACACTGTCAGAGGCGAGCGGACTGATCCATTCTATTGTGTGTGGGTGGGGGTGTGTGTGGTTAATGTCCAGATTAAATATTTAAAAACCATTATTGTGAAATCACAGGGAACATACTAGTAGTTATTTTGAAATGCAACGTTTTTTTTCTCCCGTTACTCATTTCACGTCTATGAATGTAATCAAAGGTTTCCTCATTGTTTTATAATTTTTTACCCACGTGGGAAAATACAGATATAACTGAATCTGTACAACTTATGCTCTCCTCTGTACATTGTAAAACTTTTATTGTTAATGTCCGGTCATAAAATCTCATTACGAAGATCTGTAAAAAAATCCAAGATGAATGGAATGTCTCTACCTTAAATGTTTCTAGACGTTAATGGGTTTTCCCAACCAAATGTTAAAATACATTTCGCGTCAATAGGCTGTTCACGGTAAAGTTAGCACTTATTTAAGTCATGCTTAAAATTTACTTTCAGTTTACTGTATTTGTACCCTATCACCAATTGTTAATATCAAAATTGCCGTGTGACTAGCAAACAGTCTGCTTATAATAGCTATCAAAAGTTAACACTTGAGACCACAATAAAATACATGTGTTTTGTTTATTATGCTTCCTGCTTGGAGCGTCTTAAAAAAAGTGTCCAGTTTACCGTGAACATCTTATAGCCGCGGTGGCAGTAGCATGATACAGACCCTACAAATACCGCAACTTGTGCTTATGTCTGGAAGAATGTATCATAACTATAGTGTAATGTGATTGCATGAGACGGGAGCCAATCGTTTTAACAGTATAAAACGCTTCGTACTTTCCATCTTCCCCTAAAGCGAACTGCACAAGCAAGTTCTAAACCTAGCATTTTTTTTTNTATAAAACGCTTCGTACTTTCCATCTTCCCCTAAAGCGAACTGCACAAGCAAGTTCTAAACCTAGCATTTTTTTTTTCCACGCTCATCCTTTCTTTATAACTGCATTGCACAACGGAGCTATAAAGTGATTCCCCATGTTAGTTACCGAGGGTAAAATTCAAGTGCAATTGAGCAAGAAAAACGCAATACAAAGGTTTCATTTGGAAGGTAGCGTTTATCCCCCCTCCCTTCTCCACGAGGGAGAGTCTGCGAACTTTTCACATAACGGAACTATTTTGCACTTTGTAGTTCTCNTATAAAACGCTTCGTACTTTCCATCTTCCCCTAAAGCGAACTGCACAAGCAAGTTCTAAACCTAGCATTTTTTTTTCCACGCTCATCCTTTCTTTATAACTGCATTGCACAACGGAGCTATAAAGTGATTCCCCATGTTAGTTACCGAGGGTAAAATTCAAGTGCAATTGAGCAAGAAAAACGCAATACAAAGGTTTCATTTGGAAGGTAGCGTTTATCCCCCCCTCCCTTCTCCACGAGGGAGAGTCTGCGAACTTTTCACATAACGGAACTATTTTGCACTTTGTAGTTCTCGTATTCTGATATGGCTAGGAATAAACCAGGGGTCATACGTGGCGGAAGGTTGGCATTTGCTTCAGCAAGGAAAGGAGAGGATTCGTAGAGGTGAATTACCTGCCCCTTTTTTAAATTTAAACTGATGCTAACTTGTATATGGTTTGTAATCAGATCTCGTCTGAAGCTTCCTTCTTTCCATTCGCATTTATTAGAACAACTGCCCAAAGTGTTAGGTAAACGCGAATTATTTCCATCAATCCACCACTGGCTACAATTTCACGTTTACTCTTGCGTCATTTATATTTTACGTTTAGCTAACTCAGAATCAGTCATTTCTGTTTTGCCATAAGTTATACCACAAGTATTGCTAGTATGTAATTACGGATAGCCAAGTTTTTTCAATTATTCTTACGAGTTCGCAGGTCTTCGTGTATTCCAAAATTTTAAGAACACCTAATACAAATGTAGACTATATACTCAAGCGAAAAAAAAAAATACAGGAAGTGAAGTACTAAATTCACAATTGTAATCGGGGATACCGAAGATAAAATTATAATTGTAAATGTAATTTAGTGTGGACATTCTGCAATAAAAGTGTATTCTTATCAAACGTGTAAATATTGCTATATAAACAGCTACAAGTAAATATGTGGTAATTTATGCTAGGTTTTATTTTGCTGTGCCTGGAAAAATTAACAGTGTGCGGTAGAATACGTTGATAGAAATTTCTACTCGCATAAATTATTCTCTCTAAAATATAAGCCCAAACAGAATGTTTTTTGTCAATAACACCGATACAAAATTCAGCGCACTTTGCAATGTATTTTTATTTGCATTTAAATCGTTCCCGGAATTGTGTCATAGTAAAAGCAGTAAGAGCCCACAGGGTTTGTTTGGCTGATTATTGGCATTTCAAACTGAGTTGTCATTACAAGGAACAGTGCGGTGGGCCAACGTTAAGTCCAACAGAATTCTGTAGTGCGTTACTTGACTACCGTCACGCAAAGGCAATGCAGATGTCGATCCTATACAGTCCTGTCACACTTCTTCATCATAAGAAAGTATCCACATTAGACCAAACTGCATTTAATCATTTACTGTACAACACACGTGCCTACCTAATATGTACGCTTTGTGCGTACGTTACATGTCTCATATATAGAGAAAGAGTAAAAGAAAGAACCTGTTTGTTTACAAAGGTCTTAACCGACAAATATTTTATACGTAGAAGTAATATAAAAAAATATTTTCAAAGGTGTTTGATGAATATTCGCTACGGAAAAGAATCTTCGCTATGGAAAAAAAAAATGCAATTAGTTATAAATTGTCGTAAATTACTTCTGTTTTTTCCTTTGGTTTTGTGAACGTGAAGAAGCAACACACTTCGCGGGCCCATTTGTGTTTCAACTTTCTACGTGTACGCAAAGTGAGCTGTGAGTGGCCTCGCTTGCAAGGGCGCCCCAGCAACGTAGTGAGGAGATTAACCTTGGCCGTGGATACCTCAGAATTTTAACTTGTCATCGGTTTTCAAGTGACTAGGAACACATTGTACTCGTCAGTTGGTTTCTTATTATTTTTCTCATCCGTTCTTTTGTGCAGTGTGGAACGAGTTTGATTATCGCGTAGATGTCGTTCGGACCGCTCGTGGTGGTCACATTGAACCTTTATGAATGTATGGGAAACAAACTTAACGGTTCAACAGTTAATTTTATAAGTCAATCAAGGTTTAGGTTGTTTGGTTTTGATATTATATACCTACAAAGTTCAGGTATTCTTCTATACTAATTCTGTATATATCACCAACATCGGATGAATGGAGGACGGGTGTGACTTAAGTGCTGAAATGAAACGTCTCCACGACCATCTCCTCCACGACTGTGGTTTTGTAAAACTTAACCGCCATGGAGACATACATTTTGAAAGGCCGGTGCTGCGTTTCACTAATTTCCAGAAAAGCAACCTTACATACACCTCCTGAAAAATAATTCAATGTCCTCGTCAGCCTCAACTCGATCGTTATGCATCCGTGCATCCACTAACCTTCGACCGAACGAACTATAAAGCTCGATGTATGTCAAATCCCGAGGCAAACCTACATCAACTGAAGAATCAGAGCTAGCTTGATTTACTCTCTTAGTCACTGCTAAAGCGCTGACGTTTAAGCGAAGGGCCTTCCATCGCAAATTCCCTACTCACCAAATATCACATGTAATCCCACCTGGAAGCAGTCGATCTGAAACGAAAAGAAAACAAGAATTACAGTTACGTATAACGATATAAATATACCTGAAAAAAAGACAAAACACAAAATATGTGTACCTAACATCTAAACATGTATGTTAACCAGCCATTTATTTAACTATACGACCATGTGTATATAGAAATATATATATATAAGAAACGCGATAAGAACCTTAACTATACCCAAATACGTTATTTACCCTGAAGAGGACTCGAATCCCTTCCAGGGATGCTCCAAGTTATCCTANAAGAAACGCGATAAGATCCTTAACTATACCCAAATACGTTATTTACCCTGAAGAGGACTCGAATCCCTTCCAGGGATGCTCCAAGTTATCCTAACACTTTACCGACTACGTTACGGAGCGCCACCAACATGTGACTGAAAAATACCTACATATAAAAGTAGTTAAAATTAAAGAAAAAATACTAAAAATACACTTAATAGTAGCTAATATTAAAAGAAAAAATATTACTTACATATAAAAGTAGTTAAAATTAATGAAAAAATACTTACATTTAAAAGTATTTGATAGTCAATGAAAAAATATTACTTACATTTAAAAGTGGTTAACCCTCAGCGTAGAATTCCCCGGAAACTTCAAGCACACAGCTCGTCGTGAATGCCGCAGTTTGTGGGACTCGAGTATTCTATAGCGAGCGGTGAACCACTACTAAATGCAACGCGGAGAGATGTTCTCGCTTCGAGAGCTGTTTTTTTTTCTAACCTACTCTAAAACTAAGTGTTATATGTTAGTCCGCGGTAGGAACTGGATTATTGCCCCTTACGCTTACAAGGGAAGTAAAAACATGCAAGGAGACGTGCATCGCGGCAAAGAGGGATTGGGTTTCCCATGGCCGAGTTTGGCCATGAAAAACCTCCCTAATGTACTTATAGTTAAACTACATCTAGAAGAGAAAGGGAAAAACCGGCACAGACACCGTAAAAACCCTTTCCACAGGATATAATTAAAAATTGTTACATGCATTATGAGAAAATGCTACAGGAGAAAGATAGGTTGGTACCATGCTCTTTATTAATGGGAGAGGAAAAACTAGTATAGAGGTGGCGGGATATCTTCTTTTCGAGAGCTGACGAGACAAAGAGAAAGGATCTGTGTTCCACCTTTTTATAGACCCCCATCCCCCTCCCCTTACAAACACCTCGCAACTCTAGCTACGACAAAAGTAAACGCGTTCTCGCTGAACGGCGCACGGGTTTGCGTGCGGTGTAGGTTACAAGAAACAACCTTTTGGAGTTGGCAACGGCGTGTGGTGAGAAGTTAGAAAAAAAATAACTCGTGGATGCGAGCGACGGCGTGCAAGATTTAAAAATAAAAAAAATTATGTATTCACTCCACCGGAAAGACCACGGCCGCCGCCGTTTGCATAACGACTAACGAATTACGAATTGCGCCTTTGTTCACGGACTTTTTTTTACGTCGGAATTAATTATCCCTTTGAATAACGTGTTGTTCGTTAGTGCGTCTCGTTTCACCCTCGGCCAGCAGACAAAGCGTGAATCAATACATTACCCACACGAGCGCAGAACGCGCCACCCCTTAATGTGTAATTAGTATTAATAGAGTGGTATTACGTCCAGCTGCGTATCTGGGTTGGGTTGGGTTGGGGGGTAGATTACCCCGTCTGCTTCCACGACAAAACAAATTATTATGGGGTTCACTAATCTTCCCCTCGTGACTCCAGAACNGTATTCTGAGCCTTGCTCGGAAATGTTTCTCCAAATAGAGATTCAAGTATTTTCTCATTTATAGAAATACGTATATGTTTTTTATGAGAGTTTTAACTTTTGTTATGTAAAAAAATGTAAATGCATGTTTTTATTGTTTTAATGATTTGTTTATTGCAAAAATATACAAGACGTGTCATAAACTCGATTCACGAAAAAACAAAATGTGAGACAATGCATACATAAAACTCATTACATTAAAATGNGTATTCTGAGCCTTGCTCGGAAATGTTTCTCCAAATAGAGATTCAAGTATTTTCTCATTTATAGAAATACGTATATTTTTTTTATGAGAGTTTTAACTTTTGTTATGTAAAAAAAATGCAAATGCATGTTTTTATTGTTTTAATTATTTGTTTATTGCAAAAATATACAGGACGTGTCATAAACTCGATTCACGAAAAAACAAAATGTGAGACAATGCATACATAAAACTCATTACATTAAAATGNATAAACTCGATTCACGAAAAAACAAAATGTGAGACAATGCATACATAAAACTCATTACATTAAAATGAACACATCACAATATATACAAATAAAACTCATTACATTAAAATGAACACATCATAATACATACATAAAACCCGGTACATTAAAATGTACACATCACNAATAAAACTCATTACATTAAAATGAACACATCATAATACATACATAAAACCCGGTACATTAAAATGTACACATCACAATACATAAAACCCATTACATTCTTAAACATAAAATTAAAAGATGCATATTTGCAAAGTGTCTATTAAATCTAACAAACATTTTTTAATTGAATTATTAACTAAATATTTGATACATTATGTTGGCACGACATGCACTGACTTTTCAATTTTCTGTTTCCTTCTTGAAACTTTGGATTCAGTTAAAGTTAAAGTTAAAGTAAAGCTCGCTTTACATTCCGGCGAATGAAGTAAAATATTTTCTACTTTATCTGGACACGTCTCAACAAAGTGTGTATAGACATCTCCAATAGTAGCAGGCGGATTCGTGGAAGTCAACATGTGATAAACAGGACATTTATTTACTTCCACACACTGAATTAATTCGCGAGTCTACTCGTCGTTCAAAGGAAAGTGCGTAAATTTGAAATTAAATATGGAATCACAACTCTCAGTGAATTGACGAAGCAGTCCATTACTCCAATAAGAATATTCAACGCAACACTTTTCCGCCTTAACCGAAACGTAAGGATTTGCGGGATGGAAATCAGACATCGTGAGAATAGGGTATGTTCCAAGAGTCCTAAATTGAAATAAACATTGTTGCTACGATAAATGTCAGCGTGTGTTTGCTAATCATATGTAGCTTGAAAAACATTCGTTGACATACGAACAAGATGTTGCGGTGGAAATCTCGCCAAGTTCTGGTTATCAGCGTCGTTCTTGTCGGAAATTATTTACTTTAGGACTTAATATGTATCGTCACATGAGGAAAAGTGGTTTAAAGAACCCTGAGTGTGATTTACATCGATACACGATGTCTGGTCATTTGCTTACAACAAAGTTGGTTAGACATTGGTTAGACAATGGTAAAGTGTAAACACAATTTACCGCAGTAGTGTTTTTTTAATGAGATCTGCACATACTTGTGAGCAACATGTGTGCGATTTTGTATTTATGTATTCATTTATAGTGTTTGATGTTTTAATAATGTAATAAAAATATTTTTGTTGATAATATCGACTTTATTAATTTGGCATAAAATATTGGTTGTTTAATTTGAAGTGTAGTAAGTTATCCATATTTTTTAATTTTTTAAATATAAATGGGATGCTAGATTTTATTGAATTGGGGACACATGGGCGCTCTGGTGTTGATACGCGCGCACGATGCGATGTGTTCTTGTTTGAAGTACGATCTCTACTGGAACCCTTCGGGCGATCGCGGCGCTGTCTATCGGTAGAGTTTGGAATCATATGTGCCCCTTACCTACATCCTCCTTGTTAGTTGTTCCTTAGTTGGCTGGCTCTCGCAGCTTCGACGGTTGTCATAAAAAAATGCAGGCTCGCGCGCGCACTCGCGCACATTTATATACACACATATATATTTTAGCGACGTAACACTGCAGCTAGTAATGTAATAAGGTGTAAATTAAAAATATATTTTCGAACACAAATTACGAGTGTGCATCTCCCAAAACGTCGCTATCAGTTGTGTATCGCTTATGAAAATTAAAAGAAAAACAAATCGCAGTTCGTTTAACAAGACCCCTGGTTGTTGGTTTGAGTATATATTTTTTTAATAAAAAATGCAACAGTAAAGATCATCGGTGCGCACGCACATTTTGAAAAATTAACATTGCAATTATTAATGAAAGTTTCAGAGTTAGTCTACACGTTAATGAATGTGTGTCTTCCGAATTGCAATTTTAACTTGTGTAAAACTCATAAAAGACTACAAATTTTACCTGGACCATCATATACACATTAATATGGGTTGGGACGACAATTCGTCGAAGAGATTTCGTATTTCGAGATATAAAGTTGTGTATTGATCACAAAATAAGTAATTTAAGACTTGATTGGTATAGCTTTCGGCAAATTTTCAGGAACTTAGTACCCGTTCTATGAATTTACTTACTTTAGCCTAACTGAGAGTCGAAACATGGAGAGGCGGTATGAGCGAACCCTAACAGCGGTATTTACACATGCTTACACAGAGTTGCACTCTCCTACACACAAATATCCACACACATGCACTTACACACACACCTTAACATACACACACACACACACACACAAAACTGCGCTCGAAGACACGCAATTGTTAACCGACCTCCTTTTAAACCAGCCATCCTTTGATAGAGGTTATGGGGAGAAACTAGCGCCTTCGGTCGCCTGGGAAGCTATATATACAGGATGGGGATATGCGTCCCTTGCTCTACCCTTCAGAGAGCGTACATGTTTTGTCTTCCGAGGGTGAAGGCAGACTGAGGTCTCCCGCGACGATCTCAGCGCGCCCATCGGCAAAATATGGAAGTATGTAGTCGCCTGAAATGCAGGCGATCGATATACGACGGGATGTGTGGCACCCAGAGCGTATATGTTTTCTCTTCCGCATCAGCCGATCGACTGAAGTCTGCCGCCACGATCTCAATGCGCCTGGTGGCAAAAAATGTAAACACTCTCGTCCGACAGCAAGGGCATGCCCCCTCTAGGTACAAGTGGACTCTGCGGAATTTCGTTCTTGGTTAAATTATTCCGTCATGATATTAGCATGATTGTGTGCCTATTATTATTTAAACAACATATTAAAAAGAATGGTGATATTTAGAACAGGGATTAAAATCACTTCTCTTTAACGCAATGTTTAGAGAAGACTGCATTAATTAAAAATAATATTTCTCCTTGTACATAAATTGTGTCGTCCAAGATGGGGAGAAGGGGGCGGGGGTGTAATAAAAATATATTAGTATTTTAAACTCAGTCGGAGTCCAGCCTCCGAGCTGAGCAGTCATATACTTGCTCCCGACCTATTTTCTCTCTGTGTAAATACTCTCGATACGCATTTACTTTGGTTTATTATTATTATTGTTATTATTATTCAAGGTCTTACTCTGTGTTGGATTTCAGTATGCTGCTGACTCTCGCAGAAGTTGGACGTGTAATTGCAAGTAGTTGCTAAAATGTAATTATGTTCAAATGTTATTATACTTTAATTAATCTCGACGGAACTCGAACCAAAGACTAGATCGCCAACCTCGTCAGTTGTGTTTCGGCAACCGATGGGTAAACATATGTACTTTGTGTGTAATTAGTCTTTCGGTACATGTACTCAGTCTCTCTCATTACTCTCGTAATTGTTCATTGCGCAATTACTAATTACGCACAATTACATCTAATTACCTTCGGCGGGTCTCGAACCAAGGATTATTTCACTACAGACGTAATTACTATTTAATTACCCTTAAAAAATTTCAAAGTCCCTCAAATGTCGCTTGGGCGCTTTGTTTGCCGGAGGGGTACTCGCCAATTAGTCGGCCAATCAGAGAACAGCTCCTGAGGGGTAGGGAAAGACAACAGCCAACCACAACACATCCCCCAGAGGGAGGGTGGAGAGGGATGATCAACCAACAAGGTTAAAGGATAGCTCCAATTAAGAGTCCACCTTCCCGACACCACTTTACAGGCTAATCAAATGGCACTTAGGCCACTGTCGTCTCCCTAGCATGCCAGAACGCCTCTGCTCGCCCTTCTGGAGACGGAAGGAAGGCAGGAGCAAAAAATGAGGGCAGAGGTCATTTACCACACGGGAAAGCCAGAACGAAAGTCGTTCCGTGCGCGCGTCGTATTGAAATTCATCACAAGGTCTTTGTTTCGCGATGTGCTAATATTGACGCAGCCCGCCCCTCCTCCCCCCTGCTCCTTCTCGATCCACATTTCGCGTGTACCGCTCTCCCGCGGGAGGCAAAATGGGTGGAAGCGGGCGCATGGCAATTGAAAACGAGCACACACCCCGCTTTGCCGCGAGTTTCGGGGATGATTACAATGTCGATCTGAGCGTGAAGATATTTACTCAGCGTTTTCTACTCTGCCCGCACCTTCACCCTTAAAAAAAAACTTTAATTTGTCCGGCTGACTGTTGGTTCCGATTGCACGCCAGCAACTTTTTCATTTATTACTTTTCGCTGGTGGTAGTTTAGGCACAGAACGCTCAAGAATACAGAGGTTAAACAGCCTATTGCACTGCGAACTCCAGCCGCACACGCCAGCATAATGTTGGAATGGAGAGATTTGAGCTGCTCTTAACATCTAGGTCTTGAGCGCCGATGAGGGTGAAGTGAGGTGAGTGTGGAGCAACGCATGAATGCATCGGCGAGGGGAAAAGGGAGATCTCCGAGAAAACCCGCCGACCAGCGATATCGTCGGGCACGATTTCCACATGCGAAAATCCGGGAGCGACTCCGCCGGGAGTCCAACCCGGTTCGCCTAGGTGAGAGGCGAGTAGTCTGACCACTAAACCACCGTGGTCTCTGCGAAAATCGGTCTACGTCGTCTTTAGTCTACGTGGTTCAAACCATAGGTGCGCTATCCGAATCACTGCTGTCCGCCATCTCCTTTTCTAGCGGAATCCAAGCGACGTGGTGGTCTGTGTTTATTTGATCGTGTGTTGAGTTTCATTGTTGTGATCATTGTTCACCGACCAGCAATCAAAAACCACATGCAATTTTTATTTTGTCTGCGCAAGCTTTTATTCCAGCTTTCTCTCTCTCTCGAAAAAATCTACGGTTGGACGGCTCGGAATGATCCGCGCAATTTCACAGCAGTTTCTGCTTCACAGTTTTTTTTCTGTGCATGCATTCCGAATGAAGACGGGTGTCATGCGACAACGGCTACGGCAATATCAATTGAGAGGCGTCGTTTTGACAGCAGTACGCATCGTGCATTATTGCCACATTATGAAATAATAATAGGCAATCGCAAATGGGAAATAGTAATGAACTCTCGGGAAACACAAAGGGCTGTGTATATTTAAACTGGTCGTCTCTTTTTGGTTCATATAGCTGCATAATGGAGACTCGTCTTCTGACATTCACTGTGAGTGTGAAAATATATTGAATAACTGGGGTTAAATAAACTAATATCTTAATAGTTTCCGACCATGAATATGAGACACAGCACCAAAGAGAAAGTCTGGTTAAAATTGAAAAGAATAAAATCAAAATAAAAATATTGTTTAATATAATTCTTCGAGAACCTACACTTGAATAATAAATCTTTCAAGCATAATTTTCAAAAATTAATTATGTGAAATATAATGTAATTTATAGGCTTTAATCTGTATAAAGCAATCACTTAAAACTTATTTCATGAAGTTATTAATATTTTTGTTGATAATTAACAAGTAGTTCAGTTTAGCTGATATTTGGTTATAAATGCGTTTGGTGTTGGTTATAAATTAATTGTTTTTTAACGACTCTTTATAGCCGTTATAAATCAACGTAGTTAAGTGTATGGCATGACGGTTCGCTTAGAATTGCTATTCGTAACGTAAATAAAATAAATAAACAGAGAAAGTCCTTAAAAATGTAAGGATATTAGTTTTGTGATCGATATTCCTATCTTCTAAGGCGTTTCGATCTGCGAAGATGACGCCGAAATGGTCGACAATGCTTCAAGCCCAAGTCTCTAGATATTATAAACTTCATGGCTGGGATTCTCGTAGTCTTGTGATATTTTATCCAAATTTCTTACGACGTACACTCCTAAGCTCAGTAAGGAGAAATATAAAAATAATTGAAAACATATATTTTTTTTTTTTACCTACAGAGTATATCTTGAAGTAAAGAAAAAGAATGGGGAACTTTTAGAGACACGGAAGCGAGGTAGTTTTCCTTGGAAGACTTCCCCCTGCTATTCATTATCTATTCTCTCTGTACTCCACTATCGTCATGCTCCCTCACTCTACTCTAGGCAAAGGCCCAGCCGTCAGTTCTAAGTGGCGTCGCCCTTGGCTGACACGGAAAGCGCACTAAGACGGCACAGTATAGGCGCCCTCCCATCCCACCATCGCAAACCGCACAACGCCATAATCACCACACACTTTACGAACAGTTTAGCTTACTGACTGATTTTCTTTTGTTTTGCTTATTTATACGGAATTACTATGAACTCCAGCCCGAAATACTGTGAGATTATTACGTGTGCTGAATTAGAAAGTTGAGTTGAAAGTTTGGAGCTTACTCCGGCCATTAACAGCGAGATCTTGATCGCCGTTGAGGGTGAAATGAGGTGAGGATGAAGCAGCGGCGGAACGCAACGCTGGAGGAAACGGGAGAGTCCCGATAAAACCCGACGACAAACGGCAACGTCTGCCACTTTTCCCACCTGCGAAAATCCGGATGACGCCGCCGGGAATTGAACCCATTGCGCCGAGGGGNNNGGGGGGGGGGGGTGAGTAGTCTGACCGCTATACCACCGTGATTTCGCTGTATGGGAAAGTAAACGTAATGCGACTTAGATGACAGGGATTAGTAAGGGAAGGGTACGCGTCACTGAAAATAGGAGATTTTTCAAATATCTTTATATCCAAATAATAAGAAACTACTCGTAATGGAGCAAAATATTCCTGAATCGAAATATGACATTTGTGATAGTTTAGTAAGTATTACAATCTCATTTATTTATGAAAGTACAACACGTTCTACAGAATGCATAGTTGGTAGCTAACAACTGCATAATTTTAAACTTGGTAAATGGTTTTGTTCTCGACTTTTGTTGTAAATTTTAACGTAGAAGTCTGAAATCATATACGCTTCTTAAACTTTGATGCTAGGCCATAATTTCAAATTTATAAAATAATAAGAGTACCCAATATTTTCGTAAAAAAAAAAAGTGGGTGTAATGATATTACACATTCCATATGTTAGCGATCTCAATTCAATAAAAAAAAGTATTCGGGAATTATTTTATTTCATCTCAAGTAATTTGTAATATTTAGAAATAAAATCATTTGTAAATCTCTCTTAGAATACGCGCACGTAGCACCTTTATCATTGTTGATTATAAGTCGTATGCATTATTTCTCATTTTGCGTAAGTGATCATCTCGCATCGCTTTCATACGGATTCTGTTAAAACCGCCTGTAGTTCGTTATCTTTTTATTTGGAATTTTAGATACGGTTCATCAAGAAAAAAGTCTGTTAAATACGGTATTTTAATTTTAATACATGTACGTATGAATATGGTTTTGTTATGTTTGCAATATTAAAAAGATGCTCTGTCATACTAGACTATATTAAAAAGAGCGCGTGTTTTAATCTCTTGAGTTAATAAACTTTTGTGAACCAACCATTTGTGATGACAGCTTGCAGAAAAGCTGCTGTAGCCTGGAATGAGGAATCAGACCCACGATAAATGATTCTTGTTTATACAGGCACCGTGGCGAGGACTTATTTCGGAGCCCAAGATAGCGCACGTGTGTGTGTGTGTGTGTGTATATATATATATATACACACACACACTGAAGAGCCAGAAAAAAACTGGTATAGGCGTGCGTCTGCAAATAACAGAGGTATGGAACCAATCAGAGTAACGAGATGCGGTCGGCAGCGCCTATATAAGACAACAAGCACCTGGCAAAGTTGCTAGATCGGTTACTGCTGCTACAATGGCAGGTTATCAAGATTTAAGTAGGTTTTAACGTGGTGTTACAGTCGGCTCACGAGAGATGGGACATAGCATCTCTGAGGCAGCGTTAACATTTGGATTTTACGCGTACGACCATTTCACGAGTGTACCGTGAATATCGGGAACCCGGTAAAACATCACATCTTCGACATCGCTGCAGCCGGAAAAAGATCGTGAACGAACGGGACAAACGACGACTGACGAGAATCATTAAACGTGACAGACGTGCAACCCTTTCTCAAATTTGCGCAGATTTCAATGCCTCCTGCACACCTTCAGACATTAGTCGAGTCCATGCCACGTCGTCTTGCGGCACTTCTGCGTGCTCGCGGGGGTCCTACACGATATTGGACAAGTGTACCCGTTTTTTTCTGGCTCTTCAGTGTATATCTCGTGATAAATTACTCCACAAGAGGTAGAGTGGAGTGGAGAAGTTTAGTTAGTGCTCAACGTCAGGGTATTGAGAGCCGATGAGGGTGAAGCTGGGTGTAAATGGAGCCGCGCCGGAATGAAAAGGCGGTAGAAGCCAGAGATCTCCGAGAAAACCCGCCGACCAGCTGCATTGTCCAGCACGATTCCGACGTGCGTAAATCCGGGAGCGACCCCACCGGAAATAGAACCCGGTTCGCCTTGGTGGGAGGCGAGAGGTCTAGCCCCTGCGTTGACCACGGCCCTTTGATAAGCGATGTCGTGTTGTAGTTGGAAGAGTATAATAAAATAAACATAACGTAGTCCTGTACATACATAACTGTGAGTTGAAGAAATAAAACAGTTAGCGGCTCCTTCTGGCTGGCGCGTGAATTACGATGTACATGCTTGGTAAAAAAAAAAAAAAACACGTGATTCATGAACGGTTGGCTATTTTATGGTGGTGTCTAAACAAGAAAAGCATTTGAGAATCGTTCTGTGCCAAATGACAAGTTTAAAGTCCTCATTTCAACTCCAAGTATATTTTTGTGCATGAAACTGGCTAAAACGGGTTTTTCAGAATCAATTTTTAGCTCCTAAATTTTTTATACAGAAACTTTAGATTTAACTTTAGACACGCATTACACATATATCTTCATGACCTTGTCATAAAAATATAGAATCGCCACTTTAAATCACGTTCAGGTGAGCCGTCGACGGAAAGACAAATAACACCTGTTGAAAGCTTTGCGCGTAGAGGCGATGAGGCAAATGGCGACTGAGCAAAAGTCGGCCTTAGAGCTCACGCGCTTCGAGACTAAGAACGCACAAAGTAAGTTCAGGCAGGCGGAACCCTTCAAGTTGTAAATTTGTTTTTTAAAAACACTGGATAAATTAATATATTGTATTTAATAAATTGCATTTTTTCTATTGTTTTACAACATTAGTTTTTTACGATTATTTCGTTATAAGCAGTCTTAAAAAAAGTATTTCGAACTCTACTGTTCTTTATTGTTCGAAACCTCTGCCGTTTTTATCTCGTTACGCAACCCTGCGATCGCTCAGGTATCAAACTCTTTGATCCTTGCATTTTTTTTTGTGATGGGATTTCACTACTGCAGGGTTTATATTTCTCGCCCTCCATTCTCCCGCCTGAGATCAGAACAATCCTCCGCTGTCCTACCCACACCTATTGCTCTTGCAGAATTTACCCCTCAACAAGCAGGGGTGGAAATGCATGTGTGTGTCATATACATTTACTGACCTTTTGAAACCATGCTGAGTTGTGAAAAGAGCTAACAAGGTGCTTGATACTTTACAGTTCACTTGCTCATTTTTCTTGCAAATAATAAGAAACTATTGTTAAACAACTAACCTTATAAGCTAATTAAAATTATTAAACTGTCCTAATTAATTCATTACATTGCACTTAAGATGTCATTTTTTTCCACCACCAGTAATACATATTTTTGGGTCCCCTAAGAAAATTTACTATAAAAGGTACATTACTTATTTATGGCTGTGCTGATAGCATAATATAGGGAGTATATGCCCTAGAAAAACCTTAGATACAGGATATACAATCTATACCTAACTACAGCACCGGAAAGGGATATTCATAAAGCAGACGATTTAGTTCGATGTATTAAACTACAGAATGCCGTTTTATATTTTCCCCCTCTATCTGAACTTCACAAGAAATCTCTTATTACAACGATTTTTAATGATTTTAATAATTATGTAACCATTATAAATGCTGGAGAAAATTTCAGACATCTGCGAAGGTCGGTCCTATTGTAACTCTCGCTCTCTTTATCTCTGTCTTTCTGTCTGTCTCTCTCTCACACACACGCGCAAAGTCCGACCGAGTCTGGTTTGTGGTTTGCACACGTGGTTGAAGAGCGGGGCTGGGCCTTCACAATAAACCTACATAGAGATAGACGGTGGACTCTAGGTATTATCAGTGTATATGGCAGCAAGCGGTCTTGGTCGCATGTCGCCAGCGATTATAACGAAACATATGCAAAAATAGGCTTCAATAAAAGTACATTTGACAAAAAAAAATTGTTAGTTCGGGAATAGGTTTCGAAAGGCACGTAATCTCCTCCCCGTGTGCGTAATTATTGGTCAAAGGATTTAGTTTATTAACTGAATGCCGTGCGAGTTACGCGCTGGAACTGTTGTGATATAACGGAGAATTACAACTTCCATCAGAATCTTAAAGTCAATCTTTCTTCACATGTGTGTGAGAATGATCAGTGGCGTCGCAATTTTTTTTTGCGGGGTGATTGAGGAAGGGGAAGGAGGCAAGGTAAGGACATCGGGGAACGACATGTAGATAATTCGGTGCCCCTATTGCTGGATAAAGTGTCCCTTGTCAAAAATTAGTTTTTAAAACAATTACAGCGCTGTTTACACGCATATGTTTGCTTCCTATCCACACATAATTTTTACGAAAAAATCTACCAATGAAAAAATACCGTATAACGTTATTAAGAGACGTCCAGCTTTATATTAAATGTACTGCACATAAAGCATGCAAATGTACAAACACATTACCGGCAAGTATATGACGCTTCTTATTGGGATTGTAGAAGGGGCAGATGACCACCTTGTCCCGCCCTTTCTTCCTTTTCCGTTGTGTCTGGGAACTATAATATTTTTCCTAAAATCAGCTTCAAAATTCTATTTTACTGAAACTAAAAGGACTGCGTTTCGTTAGTAAAATATGCCGGGGTCATGACCGCGGTGGCAGAAGTTTTCAACCAGACAATAAACTGTTAGCGGCGAAGCCACAAACCGCTGTACAGCCATGAAAGGACAAACAAGAGAGCGTGCAAAATCTGGTACCAGTTCAGCCGATAACGTACGCGATATCGTTATCAAAGCCCTACAGAATTTTTTTTTATTTTAATTTTTTTTCCGACACAGTAGCAAATTGTTGTGTGATGGTATAAATTCACCGCCTGTATTTTTGCCGCATGTTTATCGAACAGAATATTTATTCTATACTACGTTACTTTTATTTTTGGTGATTTATCCTTTTGGTAACCAATATTCTGATGCTGCGTGACTCTCATCGTAGCAAGTGTGAGGAAAATGCTGTTAAAATGTGTGGTACATGAATTAATGCAAGTAATTTTTTTTATCGTATTTTACAATTGTTTGGAATTTAATAGAAGAAAATTAAGAAAGAGCAATCCTACATAATTGTTTTACAATGAGATAACACATTTTACCAGAATTGTGTATTTCTCCAGACCTATTTCTGAAGCCGTAAATTTATATAGGATAATGTTGTGGGAAATTAATGCACCAGTATTGCAAAATAGTTGTTTACAAAGATGTAAAAACCACTATAGTCCATTCCTTGGTTACTTACAACTTTTCTGAAGCCCTGCTAAATTCATACTGTTACAAAACGCCTGAGTGGCGTATCTGAGTTCGTGAGTGATGGAGGTCTTAATAAAAAATAAAGAACTAAATTTAATTTCTAATTTATTCGCGCAGGTTTTATTTATAACATTAAATTATCTATATCCACTCTCACTATTTTTATTTCGCAGTGAGCACAACATTTATTGTATATTTAAACACTAATTAACGTCCTTCTCAATGCCGCTGTTTCGTTATAGTAAAATAACTCATACTCATCAATAACACACGTTAAGTCTCTCTGTTGCCAGCATTTGTAATGACATTCACTCACGCGTCTAGTCCAATAGTCCAACCTGCCAGCCGCACCCTTCACTGCTTGATGCTCCCAGTCACAGATTTCCCTTCTGCTGGTCACTTCTCTCGCCGCTCGTCGTCTGTCGCTGAAATTCAGCCTGTTATTCATTCAACCACCGGCCCGGAGGCCCATCGCACTATTTATACTCTGCTGGCCTTGACCTGGAAAGTTCGACGCACCCCGAGTCACGCTTAGAAAAACTAGGGCAGCAAACCACTAGAAATTTCTTCAAATAATTACAGAAACTCAATACAACCAAGGTAAGCAGTGCGCGCCGCAAAAGAATTATCGTGTCGGCTAGCTTTTTATAACAGATACGCGGTTACTGGGTATAGCTCGCTTGTCATTCAAAACATTCCATTGACTCTCCGCTGCCGCTATCATGTAACTGCTCTGTTCTTCACTTTCACTCGCTCAGGCGGAACAAAGCAGAGAGCACGTAACAATACTTTCAGGCTATTCCTCGCCTCATATAAGCAAACTTAAAGTCTAGAAAATCACACCAACATCACAACGCACCGCATTTGTGCGCACATAGTTTCATAATATTTGGCACGAGAACTATTTCTTCCTAGGTATTACCAACACGCCTATTCTCCCTGTTATATAAATACTATAATTTTATAATATATATAATTGTATAATATAATTTGTACATTAAATATATAAATAAATATTAAGTTTAACTAAAAATAAGATACTTTTATGTTAACAAATAAGTAAAACGTTTGTGAATCATGACATATTTAAGAAACACCTGAACACCTCTGAAAAAAATCACTGCTCGTTAACTGCATATATGGCTCCCAGTTAAGTTGGCAGCGAATTAAGTAAAGTAGTTATAAGTATTAGCGTTGAATTGGCAAGTTAATAACATATTTAGGTTCATTATAGTAATTTCATTTTCTCACTTGACTGGCGCACGCATAAAGAGATCACGCTGATGGCTTGAAAAGTTTACATAAGGCGGAAGCATCCAAAATCAGAGAAAAAGTACTTCTTGTCCAGGGCTTTCAAAAGTGCTCAATTAATCGTGAACTGCATGTAGTAACCGTTGTTATTTTACTGTAGCACAAAACGTAATTATAATCGGCACTTTGTCCCTGATTTTAAGGCAGGGTCAGAATAGATGGGAGTATGCTGACACTGAGTGCAATTGGCAGCCCTGCCCGAAGGACAGATCTGTCGTTCCCGTCAGCCTGGAGACTGGATGAGGTGTGACGACGTACGGGTGGAGAAGGGACTGGATGTAGTGGTTTGGGGGAAACAGTAATACCCAGACAAAACCCATCAGCCATCGGCAACGTCCGCCACGGTTCTCACGTGCGAAAAATGGCATTTAGGATCCGCCGGGCGTCGAACTCTTATTTTTGTTGTGTGAGGCTGGCGCATTTGTTCGCCCAGCCACCGAGTGAAGCTATTATTCCGTGTGTATTCTTCATCAGGCATCGCCGACCTCGGTGAGTTAGTAGATTTCATGTTGTCTTTCATTAAGAGGGTGCCTGGGTTTTGATCCCGGCTAGTTTCTTGAAGAAAATAAAAATAAATGTAATTTTTGTAATTCTCTCTTGCTTCAGTTTAGCTGAAGGCGTATAGCGTAAGCGAAAGAATTAATTGTGTCGTTCATTTAATTTATATGCTCTGAGGTACTGGAAAAATGTGAGAAGTTGTGGTATAGTTAAGATAAGTAATAACTGACACATTATATGCCATACTATTTATTTGCTGAGAAAATAATACGTAGTAGGCCTAGGTATGTTTTGTCAGCGGGAAGTGAACCTGATGCATATTTGCGTACACTTATTGGTGTAACACTGATTTATTTAACGAAATGGTGAACCACTTGTACATTCAGTTTCAAGTTTTGGCCTCCTGTTTCACTCAGTAATATTTTTTTACGTCATGTATGATAAATCATAGTTTGAATTTACTATTCCGCTCATTATTTATATACAGTATGGTTTGAAATGAGTGCAGATATTTTGAGGGATGCAAGGGGTTGACAAGATGAGCGATTTGATGTAATGAACATGGTGTCGGAAATGCATCCTTATGCTACAAGTAAATAAAACGCAAGATGCATATGCTGTAAACGATAATTATTAGCACAATCTCCCAAAGCGAGTTGACATCGAAACCGCCAGTACAGTATTATAAAAATTGTTCAAAGTGATGGCTGTTGACCTGGTTGCACGGCGGCATACAGTACCTCTGTGCTCAAGGCAGCACGTGTGGATGTAGTGATGATTGTAGTCGTCGACTTGACTTTGCCAGGTGGTTCTTGCAGCAACGTGTTACTATTATAGACTTACCTGCCATTGTGTTGTGGACAGACGAGGCACTGTTTGCCAATTCGACAGCAACAATGCGTTTTATTTTATTTGTAGCATAAGTATACATTTCCGAAACTATTTTCATTACATTAAAACACTCGTCTTGGCACCTCCTTGCATCCCCAAAATTTCTGCACTCATTTTAAAAACATCCTGGAGGTATATATGTAATCAGCATTGTTCTTTTAAATGCTGGATAACATATTTTGCCCAAGCTTTTTGTTTTAATTGAGAACATAGGGGGTTTTACAGTTTTTCACATTGTCTACTCTTCTGTATTCAATGCGAAATCAGGCGTTAAATCTGCCATATCCATTTGGCTGAACGATTTGCAGCGCCGGATCGCTGGGCCGTTGGTATGGATTCCATCGATTTTCGACCGTGGAAATATGTTATTAATGCTGCTCGGAGGTTTTGTTACAGCTGACTTGTTCTCTAGGGTCATACTTAAAGTTATAATTTTATTAGCTAAGACGTATTGTCATGCGTGATTTAACATCAGCTAGAAATATAGTGTCATTCCTGTTATGAATGTTTAAACCCATTTATCCAAAAGCTGTGCTGTTGAAATAATCAAACTATAGAAAAATTTGTTTTTCAGAAATGTATATTAATATTTTTTCTCTGCGTTAATATTTCTTTCTTTATTTTTTAGGTATTACCTACCCTGCCGGCCGTGATACAATTCAAAGGTAAGCACAGATTATATTACTTGAAGTTATTATTTAACACCATAGGCGTATGATTGGTCGTAATTTGTATATTCGTCACTATACATTTTGTATAAAAAACATATGAAAATCTTATTTGAAGAGCTTTCCATAATGTGACAAATATGAAGTTCCTGTTTCGCGCAAATTATCCCATAGTGTTCCTCAGGAAAGACTGCCTTTTTCAAGACCACTTCAAGTGTGGAAGTGTAATTTGAATAAAAAAATTTTACTTATTTGTAATTCCTACAGGCATTTCCTTCCAGGCTTTGTGAGTACGTCGTTTTAAGTCTACTGTTATCAAGGTTTCTCTGTTTGCGGGTTCCATTCCTGTGGAAGGTCTTCTTGTGTGTATATTTTCAAATGAACGTTTAAGTTTAATTGATTATGAAAACTGCCTCCACCACAAATTAAAAATGCTTCTCAAATTTTTACGAAATATTCATATTTTTTTAAAAATGGAAATTATGTAATCGCCCTGAGTCATTACTCTGTACGGTTTCGTCGCATATGCAGGATAAGAGCGGCAGCTCCGGATAATGTGTTTCAAACAACTTGATTATCTATTTGATGGGTGGTGAACTAACACCGGTCCGGTTTTCTAGTCATTTAAGCGCCTTAGAAAATAGGTTAATAGGTATTGTAAAAATTAACAAATCAATTGAAAGTAGCTTGTCATTAAGTGTAAAAAAAAATAAAATTTGCAACCTTCTTTGACTACTTCGACTAGCTTGACTGTTAATTTGGCTGCATAAAAATTCAGGACATTACGATTGGTTCGTTTCCGAAGTGTTATCCACTACATGTCTTGTATCGCATGTTTACGAAGTACCGCCTCACTTGAATAGTGATCTCATTTTCAACCTCGCTGATTGCATGGCCATGAAGTTCAACATTAGTTCATATTGTCGGAAATAACCAAGGGCCTCAGAATTCTTGTAGAGAATTTGGCGCCACTGGTAAAGCAAAATGCGCCCTTCCCAGATATGTTGTTTTGAAGCCAATTAGGACTGTATTTCACACACACACACGTATGCTATCTTCGTAAAGGTGTCCGAGATACAGCTATGTGAAACTGACAGGAATGGGAATGGTGCAGGTGATAGTAAATCAACAGATCGTTACGTGTTGGGCTTTATTGTGTAAGTTCCCTTTACAACACTTGTTCAAAAATACCACCGCAAACTTTATGCATTCTGCAGCTCGTGTAGACAGATGCTGTGTTGCTAATCGGGGTTGGTGTCCACATTCTTCTTTAACGTGCGCATAAGCATTTAACACGCGAGCAAGAAATCCCTCCCTTGTTTGCGCTTTTTACCTGTAGGCTTCGGTCTTTAACCAACCCCACAAATAATACTTTAGCGGAGTGAGGTCGGGTGACCGTGGTGGCCAAGCAACAGCACCGCCACGACCGATCCAACGGCCAGGGAAGGCTTCATTGAGGTACTGCACCACTGTACGTTTGAAATTTGTAGGGGATGCATCCTGTTGCAAGTACTTTCCAGCCCTTGTTGCCAATGAAACGTGCTCCAAAGTACTCCGGTAACCGATTCTGCAGGAAGTGCGGACACCGTTCTCCATTAAGGCTGTTGTCTACAATAACTGGACCAAAGAACTCGTTAGCAATGATACCGCACCACACGTTCACTGAGAAACGACGCCACCGTGAGTGTCACATAACTGTATCTCGGACACTTTTGCGAATATAGCATATGTTTATTGATATTTTCCCTTCAGAATGGTCCATACTATCAGCTCTAAACGTATGTCCGTTTACCCTGAAACAGCTTGTACTTAAAGACAGACTAGACTAGCTATCAAAAAATCAATATTACGGTAGGCTGTTCATGGTAAAGTGAGCACATTAAGGCCGTACTTAAAAGTTACTTTCAGCTCATTTGTATCCTTTCACCAATTGTTAATATAAAAATTGTCATGTGTCTAATAAACGCATTTTATGACTCTCAAAAGTAGGTTTCTGAGACCACAATAATATATAGATTTTTTGTTTACTATGCCTGCTGGGACGGCTCTAAAAAGTGCTCACATTACCGTGAATATCATATAGATAGTACCCCCTCTCTGTGGTCTACCATCGGACTACTTCATTATCAGTTGTACTAACAAAACAATGAGGTTTTCTTTTGAGGTTAGAGCACTGCTTATGCACAATACTGTAAAATATGCATTGATAAGTTGGTATACTTTTTCTGGCTGAAGTTATATGACAATATACCAGATTAAATGTAAACAGGCTGTTCATCGTTAACTGAGTACTTTTGAAATCCCTGCCTAAGATCTGTTTCTCTGTCCATTTTGCATCCTTCCATTATATGTAAAATTGGCATTGCCACTGGCCCTTTCACTTTATCCATGCGTCATTAAAGTGTAAGTATGAAATCTGTGAAATTGTTAAAAGTGTTTATATGTTAACAACAGTGGTTATTATTACTGTAATGTGCGTAAAATCCAAAGATAATAATTAAAATAAGTTCAGTGGCCACAAATATAAAAGTTACACTTTGAATTNAATGTAAACAGGCTGTTCATCGTTAACTGAGTACTTTTGAAATCCCTGCCTAAGATCTGTTTCTCTGTCCATTTTGTATCCTTCCATTATATGTAAAATTGGCATTGCCACTGGCCCTTTCACTTTATCCATGCGTCATTAAAGTGTAAGTATGAAATCTGTGAAATTGTTAAAAGTGTTTATATGTTAACAACAGTGGTTATTATTACTTTAATGTGCGTAAAATCCAAAGATAATAATTAAAATAAGTTCAGTGGCCACAAATATAAAAGTTACACTTTGAATTNTTAATGTGCGTAAAATCCAAAGATAATAATTAAAATAAGTTCAGTGGCCACAAATATAAAAGTTACACTTTGAATTCAATGTTGGGATATGGGACTAATTTGGGCATTTCGCTACCAACTTAACAGGGAACAATGCTCGCCAGTGTGTCTGTTAAAATACATGCTGTAAAGGGGCAGCACATTTTTTCATAGGTTGATTTCAAAAGTGCTCAGTTTACCGTAAACAACCTACAATCAGTGTATATTTTATAAATACCCAAAACACGACTCTGATGTACAACTATATGCAAAGAAACGCCCGTGCTACTGTATGAAACTACGTGGTACTGACAGCTCTGTAGGTGAAAGGTGCAAGGGGGAGGGGGCAATTTTGGGGACATGCGCAGAAAGACGAAAATCGGCCTGCGTAATCTTAGGGTTGTAGCTAAGCCAGTCAGCGCAGTGGACCGCACCAAACTAGGAAATGTAGTGGAAAGGTGCCTAATGAGAATACCGTACGCCAGGAAAGTATATTTTGGGTCAGTTAGAACTATGATATCTGCTTTGGGGGGCAGTTTCTGCAATACTCGAGAATAGGGGCATGGTATAACAGAAATGTGAAACGAATTTTTTAATAATTTCGGGGTTAGTAATTTTTAAATAATGTTATGAACTATTTTAGACACAGCATTTACAGTTTATTTATATATTAAATATGACATCGCCTTCGAATAACTGAGAACAAAATATTAATGTCATCATTATTCCCCTTCGTTGCATTGGTTGAGGAGAATATGCACCGTATTATTATTGATATTATTATTACCTGTAGTAGGTTGTGTAGTTTCGTTCGTGCTTTTTCATCTAAGAAAGAGGGGCAGAAATAATTTTCCCTGCCTCAGGACGCAAAATAGTTAAATTCGTCCTCTACTGTGTAGTTAAACTCAGGAGCTGATTAAGACTTTCGTTTATGGCGGTAAGGGAGGGGAAGAGTTTATATTTCCATTGTGCAGGTGCAGGCCTAGACTTTCACTTTCGATACCTATTCAGGGGGGGGGGGTCATGGCTCATAATAATTTCATGAAACATTATTAAAATAATCACGTAAAATCGCTATTTTAAACAATAGTGTTATGCAGTATTTAATTTCAGTTTTCGAACATTCACAGGACAACTACATGTCAATGCAGGGTTTTATGGGGGATAGGGGTCGAGGTTAATGTTCATGTCCCCTGCGACAGCTCTCCCTATCTTCCACACCCCCCCCCCCTCTCCTCATCGAGGCCCCGTGGATCCTCCTCTAGAGACACTCGCTGTATCCGCCCTGGCTTTACTCCGCTACAAGCGACGAACCTCGTCGATTATGCTTGGCCCACACTGCGCTGCAACACAGATATAGGCTGTTATCTATTAACTGAGTACTTTCAAAGCCCTCCTCAAGATATAATTTTCTTCGCAAATGTGTATCTTTCCACCATATTTTAAATTAACTTGGCTTCGTGCATGATCACCATATCCGTGCCTCATCAAACTAAATCTGTGGAATTGTTAGGAATATAAATATATTACTAATATACAAATTAATATTCTAATGAGTATAAAACTAGATATACTAACTTCAGTCTATTCCCGGTTTCTTCACAATTTTTAAATAAAACTTTTAAAAAATCACTTTACGTTCGATGTGTTCGGTTGTTTCTTAAATATGCCGTGTATTACGAGTGTTTTTTACTTGTGTTAACATAAAAGTATCTTATTTTTTGTTAAATTCGAAATTTTGAAATTGTAATTATATTCTATTTATAAATTATAATATTTTATTTATAAGCAATAGTAATAAAGACGGAGAGTGAATGTGAATAATGTGAAGAGATTTGGGCTGCTCTTAACGGCGAAGTCTTGAGATTCGATGAGGGTGACTGAGGTGAGTATGGAGCAGCGTCGGAATGAAGGAAGGGGAGAGAGAACAGGAGATCCCCGAGATAATCCGCCGACCAGCGGCATCGTCCGACACGATCCCCACATGAGAAAATCCGGGAATGGTCTCGCCGGGGATTGAACCCGGTTCGCCTAGGCGGGAGACGAGCTGGCTAACCGCTCAGCCACCGCGGAACTCTAAAGATGGAGAGAAAATAGGTTTGTTGGTAATGCCTAGTGAGAAATAACTCTCTGCGAAACATGATTACACTTTGTGCGCACGAATGCCGTGCGTTGTCCTTCTGGGTGTAATGTTCTATGTTAGGTTAGGCTTTGTTTACACGAGGCGGAGGAATATCTCGTAAGTAGAACATAATAAGTGCTTCAGAAAAGTGTGGAGTAACCGTGAATGGCCTATATGAATTCGCTGCCAACTTAACTAGGAGCCAGCGGGCTAGGGTATACTGCATAATGTATGCAGTCGTGGGCAGTGAAACTTATCAAATATTTATTTCGAAAGTGCTTGGTTTACCTGGAAGGGTATTTGCGAAAGGGAATGTCAGCTTAGTCAGGAGCCGAGCGTAACCTAAGGTGTCAAACCTCGGTGCGGGGCGTCCCGACGACATATTCAATTTGCACCGTCGTCACCCCCTTCACCTGGGGATAGAAGGTGTCGGCAGTCAGGGCAGATAAGTTTAGGCGTCGGGCGCCGTGGAGGGGGAGGGGGGAGCAAGTTCCACGCCATGAGGTTTTCGTGAAAGGGCGAGCACAACTTCGCAGTGGCGAAAGTTGGGAGAGGGAAGAGACGTGTCCTTTCGTCGTCCTTCCGGGGCGCTTCCCCGCCGGTAGCTCGTGCAACCTGTTGCCGAAATTCTTACCGCCCAAGGAAGAAGAGAAAGATTAATGAATAATGTGAACTTACTTTGTTTCCCTCCCGAGGGGGCAGCTGCAACACATTAGAACCAGCGGCCTCCTACAGGATACAAAAGCACAGTCACAAAAGTGAGACGAAATTTTTAAGTATATAGGGCAGGAGTTTTTTATTTTTTACGCAAAACACCTATTTTACCGTGGCACTAAACTGTATTCTACGAAATCGTTTTCAGATTTACCACATCAGTGTATACGAGTATTGAAAGAGCTCATATGTTATTTTCCCGTCCCTCCTGATTCAAGAGATCCATGTAGCTTTCTTCAAAAAGAGTAAAATTCACAGTTGAGTTGGGAGATTTAGGCGGCTTTTAACAACAAGGGCTTGAGAGCCGATGAGGGTGAAATGAGGTAAGAATGGAGCAGCGTCGGAATGCAAGGGCGGGTGAAACGGGAAATCTCCGAGAAAACCTGCCGACCAGCGGCATCGTCAGGCACGATTTCCACTTGCGAAAATCCGGGAATGACCCGACCGGGGATTGAACCCGGTTCGCCTTCGTGGGAGGTGAGCCGGTCCAATTCATTGTGAAATTTATACTTTGTAGAACAGTAACTCTGAACATTACTATATTTGCAGCCTGAGAAATTGTAAATGTTCCCTAATATGTATTGGTTAAAAACATTCTTGCAGTTTAGCATGTTCGCGTTTTTTTTNGAACATTACTATATTTGCAGCCTGAGAAATTGTAAATGTTCCCTAATATGTATTGGTTAAAAACATTCTTGCAGTTTAGCATGTTCGCGTTTTTTTTTAATAACTACGTATGCCAGTATTTATCGCCTGGCAATTCGTCATGCCGTTTTGTCCTTTATGAACAAAGTACGGGCTATGGTAGTGATATTGCCGTTGATTTCATCCGCTTCCTCCTCNTTTAATAACTACGTATGCCAGTATTTATCGCCTGGCAATTCGTCATGCCGTTTTGTCCTTTATGAACAAAGTACGGGTTATGGTAGTGTTATTGCCGTTGATTTCATCCGCTTCCTCCTTCTCCGATTTAACGCTGGTTGATTAACCGTTGGGCGGGAGAGAGAAGAAAACTTTGTCCGCGTGGTTGGTGTCTATTCACACAGGTGCCCAATATTGGGGTTGTAGAGTGCACACATCCAAGAGAAACTGTACGAAGAGTGAATGCTGAAGCTCAAGTTGCTCGGGTTTTTCCGGAAAGCTTTTGAAGTAACCTACTTAGTATGATGCTGGATTTCCAAGATGATTCCTGGAATATTTGCTGCCACAAACACCCTGTTTCCAGATACAAGACCAGACTATTGTTATAATTGACTATGTAAATTTTAATAAACCTACAATGTGACCGATATTATAGACTTGCGTGGCTCTTANACTATTGTTATAATTGACTATGTAAATTTTAATAAACCTACAATGTGACCGATATTATAGACTTGCGTGGCTCTTAACAGTTAAGGTCTTAATTGAAATAAACCTAAACAATGTCAAGCATATGTTATTTATATTTAAACGGTAACATTAATTTTAAACATACAACAGTCCGTGAAAATTGTCGGAAACAGTGTAGGAATATTTTTACTCTTCATTTTATTAATTCCCATACAACTTTTAATTAACTTTTCGACGTTATGTAACCTTAACCTCACACTTTGTGGGAACTTTTTGTTGTTACAAACATAATGTGGTAATTCGCTAAATGATTAAGAATAAAAGGGCCCGAAATTTCTTGTTCGCGTTCGAGGAACAGCAATAGGGGCGACAATGACACGTGAGTCCAGCGCCCCATCGCTCATAAGCGCAAGGTTGAACCGGCGTGCGGTGCTTCCGTCGTCACGCTATCCTGTGCAAATTATACCTGTAACTGTTAGACTTGAAAACAATTTTTTTTTTTTTACCGTTTTGACAATTTTTTAAATACACTTAATACGATTAAATCCAAACCGTACGGGTATAAATAATTAGTTTTTTCCTTTTCTGAAAAAAAGTTGTATTCCCAAGACATTTATTGGCTGGGATACGCTTCAACGCGCAGAAAATATGTCTGGTTTACCAACTCTTAACATGCGTGAATAATACTTCTGCTTTGTATCACTATTTTTTTATATCATAGTGTTACATGCGGCCGATCTGCGAGCGTGCGAGGCACGGGTGATTTATTGACACGCGCGCCATCAGTTGCAAGTGGAGACGCAGCGGCTTTTCACGAAGGAATGTTTACAATGCGTGCCTGTATGCCTATCAGGGAGATCCCAACCTCGGTTATCAGGTGTTTCTGAGACATCTGAAGAATGCTCCGGATTACTGACCTCGTTTCTCTCATCGTGGCCCGGGGTGCGTTGAACCTTCCAGATGGTCAGGGCGACTGATATAAAAGCGCGTTAGGCNCGTTTCTCTCATCGTGGCCCGGGGTGCGTTGAACCTTCCAGATGGTCAGGGCGACTGATATAAAAGCGCGTTAGGCTCCTGAGCCGGGGAGTTGTTGAGTGGATGAGTGGCTGAAGTTTTAGCGATAGAAGACGAGGGAAAGGAGCGGCGAGAGAAGTGACAAGCGGGAGGAAAATCTGTGACTGCGAGCATCGGCGGCAGCGAATAGTGCGGCTGGCAGGCTGGACCACTGGACTGGATGCGCAAGTGAAAGACATTACAAGTAATGGCAACAGATAGACTGAACATGTGTTAGTGATGCGTATGAGTTAATTGACTGTAAACCAAACAGAGACATTAAGGGCGTTAATTATAGTAAAAATATACATTAAATATTGTGCTCACTGAGAAATGAAAAGAGTTATAGTAGATATAGATAATGTAATACTGTAAATAATAGCTGTGTGAATAAATTAAAAATCAAATTTAGTTATTTTATTTTTATTAAGACCTCCATCTCTCACGAACTCAGATACGCCTCTCAGGCGTCTTGTAACAAAACATTACTTGCGCAAGCTAACATTTATACCGTCTATTACAGGACGAGATTATTGAAGCGCGAATTCAAGAGACAGTGAAGATATTTGGGCGGCTCTTAACAGAGAGGTCTTGAGAGGCGAATTTAAGAAAATCGGGAATAACTGTAAGCTGCCAGCACATTGAAATAGCCCTGTTTTCGAAAGATCTAGAATGAAACCTAGAAAACCAGTGGTTAAGACTGTGGCCACACTAAGCACACTAAATTTTATAATTAATAATAGTGGAAAAAAATTAGTGGATATCCATCAATGGTTCACCTGCACTAAACCCAACTCTAATAGCAGAGGTATTTTAGCCACTTAAAGCAACGCGAGTAAAATTAAGTGAGCGTGAACGCGCCAGGGGAAAATGTGCTAGCTCACTTTTTCAATGGGGGACGACAAATAGTCTATGCTGTGACTTTTGCGCTAAGAGTCAAAAAGTCTCACACACATTATTACAGAACGTTCATTAAAATTATTTATTGGCCTCATCACATAAATCCTATAATTAACTTCTTATTCTGCACCGGACTGCAGAAACTAGAAAACTTGACTTACAATTAATTATGCATTATTTTAAAATTATGTCATATATTTTATTACACTACATTTTAAAGCTTAAATATTACACATAAAAAAATGTTAAATATCTTATCGAAAGTGTTACAAGACATGTCATTTGTAGAACTGCATAAATCAAATTCACTTAATCAATCAATTAACTGTATGGTACATCAGTGTATTTGAATAATTGAAATTTAAGCCATTTTGAATCCCAAAGACAGATTTTTCTTCGCAACGAACTTAAGTGCAATCGACACACGAGCATCATCTAATATTTTTTTAAAGAAATGTTTCAGAAATACGCATATGCCTTTTGAGAGTTACGAAGACTAAAATGCTTTCATTATAACTACGACACGTAGATTTATTTAACACTAGCGAACCGGCCCGGTTTCGCCCGTGTACAATTGAGTTTTACAGTGATACACCAATAAATAAATTGGGAAAAGACAATTCATTTATGAGAAAACAGAATTATAAAAGTATACTTCGTTGGCCTAGATTTTTAACTGATTACGGCAGCCCAAATGAAGGAAATATTTTTTACCCGAAAGCCAAGAAGTAGGGTATTGTTTTTGGAGTCTCTCTGTGCAACTATCGCGTAGTTCCCACATTTCCGCTTTCGATGTATGAAAATCAAAACGTTGCTTTCATCAAGTTGTAGCTTTAGAAATAAGTGTACCTAGGTACTACTTTTTGCGCTTGCTGAGGGGTCTTAATTGATCACCAAAGTTGGCAATGTTCCCAGAGGCACAAATTTTGGATGGGTGACCGTTTAGTGGCATAACATTTGAGCGCTTCCGGGCTTCGGAGGGCACGTTAAATATTCGGTCCCGGTTGTTATCGATTGATAGCAGTCGTTAAGACATTTCAGAGGTCCTTGGGCGGCCTAATAAACTCTGATACCAGAGGAAAAAAATATTTCGGTCATGTTCCCAGCCGTTGCAGAATTACGTTTGGTTGTTATTCCACAAGACCCGTACAATTTACCGGGATAAAAATAATGCTATGTCCTCCTATTCCAGGGCCTAAAGTACCTGCATACCAAATTTTATCAAAATCCGTTCAGCCGTTATGGAGCTGAGTGGTAACACACATACACACACACTTTCGCATTTATAATATTAGTATGATGTAATTTTTATTCATTTACTGCTAACAAATGTCACATGCTGAATAACCCTTAAAATTATTTGTAGTAAGTTTACAGGAATAAAATGATTATAATGCTTAGTTACCTCCAGTCAATTTCCGCAAAACAAATCGCGTTACATGCAAATGGAAATTTACATTATTTGCGCATTGAATTGTTCTTAAAATTTCGACATAAACAGTCAATTTCGTACAAGACTCACTCTTCTCCTTTTTCCGAAAGTTTTCCTTTGTGTATGTATGTATGTATGTATGTATGCATGTATGTATGTACGTAACGTTGCAACATTGCCGTAGCTATTTTTTTCGAAAATGAAATTCACGTTAAGCCTTAACCATAGTGGAACTTTAAGTATAGTCTAATCCACAAAGAGAAAAACCCTTGCTGTACGATAAACTGTTTTTAGCGCGCATGAACTCGCTTTACAAGCGACGTGCGCTCTGAAAACATTGCTCGCAAATGGAAGGGATTTTAAAAATGTCGTGACATTTTATACGTTCGTATGACGTGAGTCGGCCATCATTTGTTAGCCAGATATCTGCACAACGCGGCTCGTTCTGCTGTGTGCGAGTGTTGCGTGTGTGGCGAGCCTGCGCGCGTGTTGGATTGAACGCGACAGCTGAAAGGCTAGCGACGTCCCGCTGACGTTTGTGAAGAGGAGATCTGGTGCCCCTAATCGCCGCTCGACGAGGATAATAACGATAATGATAATTATAATAACCAGTGAACATATTTTATTATAGCTTTGGACGTAAAATTTTGAGTGCGGTGAAATATATACTCTCTGTTTATTACTCAAACGGCAATATTTATTTATAAAAATAGCGGGAGTATAAACGTTGACAGAAAGGGGGGAAAAACTATAGCATCGCAAGTGCTCACTTTACCTTGAACAGCCTATATTTAACTTATTCGCAGTAGTTAGTAGTAGTACGTTTAAATCGTAGAGGGTTGTTCTATACATCTCATATAATGAACGTGTTTATGAATACTACAGTGAAACTGAACAAGCACTGGTGTCGATGAAACCAGTGGGCTTTGCTGATAATCTCTCACTATTCTTGGTGAGCCCCCAAATCCCGCTACGGCGGCGAGAGCTCCGCCAAAGTCCTGTGAGCCACCCTCCGTGTTTCAACACCGGACTGCTTTTCCGTCAATAGCACCACATCAAAAACACCGTGTATGTAATTCGAGGTTAGAACACTCTTTCCGTGTAGAACAAGTGCTTTGAGATGTCCGTACACTTTCTGTAGCGCAATGCTAATGCAGTTAGAATGTACTGAAGTCGGTCAGAGCACGTTACTCGCACAACATGGCGAGTCTGCTGAAAATCCGCATGCATAGTCCATTCACGGTTTCTGCCGACTTTTCTGAGGCCCTGCTAAAGTTCTGCTTCCAGGAATCTCCTCCGCCTCGTTCTCATACAGCTTAATCAAGTCAAGAAAATTTCACAGAAGGGACGACGCACTACATTCGTGCGCACTCAGTGAAGTGATATTTTGCGCAAGTATTATTTCTTACTAGGCATTGCCAACACACCTACGTATTTCTGTATTTTATTCATTTTAATTATAAATTAAATATTACAATTTGTATGCAGTATAAAAGCAAAAGTTCAATTTAACCAAAAATAAGATACTTTTATGTTAACACAATTATAAAACGCTTGTGCTACATGCCATATTTATGAAACAAGCAAAAGCGTCATACATGGAGTGATTCAAAAAGTATTAAGAAACCGCTATCAGACTATAGACAAACAAGTTCATCACTGTTGACCTTTGTGACTTTAACAGCTGTACTTGCCATGGACGAGTCAATCCTGCGCAGGAGACGAAAATGTTTCTACCTCATCTTTAGTCCATGTTTCCACCGGTAATTCATGCCGAATTAGCAATGATACTCCCTGACATTTTAAGACAGCATGTACCTCCCGGATATGTTTATCTTTAGTCTGGTTCTCTGGGCGATAGTTGAAATGAAATTTTCCGAACTTATTCATAAAGTGTGGACAACATAAATACGAAAATAAAAAAATAGGGGAAAAACAATTTTTTATTGTAGCACATCCTTAGTGTAGATCACTAGAGAAGAAAATAATAAAGACGACGGCACAAATGTGGCCTTGCTCGCTCAAACATTACGCTCGTGTAGTGATGGTCGGCTTTTAAGTTCTGTCATGATATAATTTTTGGCCATCGCATCGTTTATCAAATGGTCCTGGGACAGAAGATATAAGTATGCCGAAGTAAAATGGCTTTTGTCTGATTGGCTACTGCGTTCTGCGGAATATCCGCTATTTGCTGAGCAAGTAAGTTAATCAGGTGCTGATTAGCGAACGGCGTTGCGCCATGCTGCTGGTCAGTGACGCTATTTTGCTAGCGCGGAGTTCACGGTTGAAGGAGCTGTTAGTTGTTTGCATTTTTAATGATTCTGTGGTTTAGAGCTCAATATAATCATGAAGATTGACGCCTGCGGCGTCCCTATATGTTATCCGTCCGTACTCAAGCTCTAGCGAAGCTCAGGTGGAGGACGTCAGTCAGGATTTAGGCAGCCGCGACGAAGGGAACGGCGCCAGATCGGCCCTACAAGACGACCATTTGCATGGGAAGGCGGACATGCGGGAGAATAGCGTCACGGTGTGGAATCAGGTGACAGCGGGAAGAACACGAAGGCAGCGGCCAGGGGTAGATCCCGAAGTATTCCCACAACGCCGAACAAACAACAAACCTCCAGCTAGAATAGAATGGCAGACGCCAGGCTCCGCGAGCAGGCAGGAACGGCGAGACGTATTTATAACCTCGCCAGGCTGTGATTTGTCCCAGGCTGTTGACCACAATATGAAACCCTGAGAGCTTTTGGAATAGCGGGCGGAAATAATAGCAGCCCGGCAGGAGAACTACATGGACGCAGAACTGAGGGGCGCCTTCAATTATTTCCGCACGGACAGAACGGAGTGCTGNTCATTAGTGAATTGGACCATTAAACTACAGTGTCGAAGCATTCCTACGCCCGATCACTGAGGGCTAGTATTAAGTGTTGGCGCCTCACGCCACAGAACAGATTACAACACCTACGTCCAAACCTCAGCTTTGGCCGGTGTCAAGATATTACCAGGTTATGAATTTCTGTAACTTGCCGTGTGCAGCAAAACATGAACTTTTAACTTTTTATCGAACTGCGTTAAGTTACCGTAGCTAATGAGCCTAGTGACTTATTTTCCCTTTAAATGGTAGTTGTAACACTATTTTAAAATAACCTTTTCTTTTTCAAATAATAATGTGTGTTTTGAGTAGACTAATTAGAGATTTATAATAAATTCAGGATATGAGTAGTAATATGCTGTGATATACATTGAAGAGCCAAAAAAAACTGGTACACCTGCCTAATATCGTGTAGGNATTGAAGAGCCAAGAAAAACTGGTACACCTGCCTAATATCGTGTAGGGTCCCCCCCGAGCACGCAGACGTGCCGCAAGACGACGTGGCATGGACTCGACTAATGTCTGAAGGTATGCAGGAGACAATTCACACCATGAATCCTGCAGGGCGGTTCACAAATCCAATCTGCACCAATTTCAGAAAGGGTTGCACGTCTGTCACGTTTAATGATTCTCGTCAGTCGTCGTAGGTCCCGTTCTTTCGCGATCTTTTTCCAGCCGCAGCGATGTCGAAGATGTGATTTTTTACCGGATTCCCGATATTCACGATACACTCGTGAAATGGTCGTACGCGAACATCCAAATGTTGTCGCTACCTCGGAGATGCTATGTCCCATCTCTCGTGCGCCGACTATAACACCACGTTCAAACTCATTTAAATCTTGATAACCTGCCATTGTATCAGCAGTGACCGATCTAGCTGCCGACCGCATCGCGTTACTCTGATTGGTTCCATACCTCTGCTATTTGAATACGCACGCCTATACCAGCTTTTTTGGCTCTTCAGTGTAAATGCTACAGTAAGTCTGTGCTGGCGAGCTTGTGTGTGTGTGTGTGTGTGTGTGTTACAGACACGCACACAACTGCTGGATATTGAAAGAGGCGTATTCATGAAACGTCGCCCGTTTCCAACCGCATCAATGCCACGTCAATTACGAACGATGATGCGAACATGATTAAAGTGACGTCCCAGCAACGTCCCTGTCACGCGCGAGAGGCCTTTAGTTTTCTCATCGCTGTGGATATAAAATATCACGTAACTTCGAAGCAAGCTCACATATATCAGTGTTAACGGAAAGTTATTATGTCCTGGCGTCGTTCGCGTATCGTATACTGTGACAGGCAGGTATCGTGACAAGTCTCAGAGAGCGGAAAGGAGGGTTAACTTCTCAAGAAAAAGGGGGAGTGGGTTACATGCGTGCGCAGCGCTGCCATGTTATCAGCTGTCTCACAAACATCAGATGATGCGTCTTTACCATTTTTACGGAAGGCTGAAGACTGGATGTTTGTGGGACAGTGTATATGCTGCCGGGCCGTTCTGCTGTCGCTCAACCACAAACCCGTCCGGGCACGGCCTACAGAATAACGAGCGGGAGGTAATTCGTGTGCTTAGACGTCTGCTGAACAATGTACAAGCATATTACGCCATTAGAGCGACGGTCGCACAGTCGTAATGCACGACGCCGAATGGTCGACTGGTCGACTTGCCGTCGTCGCAGTGACCACTATGACACGGCGTGTGCAGGAGCGGATATGCACAGGTTGTACATCGCCTCGGCTAGGTATTGGTATCACCAGGGGCACTAATGAGAAAGAAGATCATAGGAAATGTGCCGATGTGCAGCAGCAAACGGTGGAGCGACGTCCAGAGAGAGTCTGCAGTCCGCGGGGCCTTCGCTGCATGCACTGCACACCCACGAGACTCGTTCTAACGGTCACGACTTCCTCCGCGCCGTTTGCCTTTGATCCCTCGCACCATTCGGGACGTCGTCGACATGAATGGCAACACTTTTTTTTCTTTCATGATCCCGTTTCAACCTTACAGCGTCTGATCGTTGCATAAGAGAACGACAGAACAGAAGTTCTGCAAACTTCATGCTGTGTTCCGTGAGGTTCTATTTTTTTTCCTTTCACATTTTATGGTGTGATTTTAAGAAATGTTCTTCAAAACGTAAAACTATTTGAGTTATTCGTGTAATTACTTCGACAGCAGATACTTATACAGATTACATTTGAGAAATCTCGCTGTAGCCGAAAGCCAAATCCGAAAAGCACTCATCGTAAACTAAACTGTTTCATTGAGTTGAGTTGGGAGGTTTGATCGGCACTTAATAGGGATACCTTGAGCGCCTGTGAGACTGGAGTGAGATGAAAATGGAGTGGTGGGGGAACGCAAGAATACTTCGAAAAAACATTAAATATTTCCTTAAATTTTCCATCTCGTCGCGGCTACGGATATTTATTTCCATTTTATTCTCAAGAATAAGTAGTAGCTTGCTAAGATAAATTTTAGCGAATTATTATTTTACTCATATGAATCAAAGATTCAACCACAGTACTACTAATGAGGTATATTTTACATTCCGTGTTATTTCTCGGGGAATAGGCTGGTCAAGTGAACGTCGACGAGCGGAACGATAAATGGCGTGACGTAAGGCGAAATACGGGGACCCTCCGCGTCATTTTGTTCGTGGTCCTTCGTGGAGGAAACTTCGCACCATCGAGAATATTGCTTGACTATCTCGCGTGCCGCGAACAGAATTCGATTAACACTACTTAATGTTTCGGAGGCGGGAAAGGGGAAACCCGTCTCCCTAGACTCCGCTCTTCGCTTACGGGCGCTTCCGCAAATGAGATTATTTCTAAGTAATTTGTTAACATGGAGATCGCTGTGAAATTTGCCCCGCGACACTCTGTCACAGAACCAGTTACCAAGTGGAGTGCCGTCGTCGATACCACATACCATTTTCGTATTCAAGTTGAGCACTTTCGAACTCAACCTTCGAAACAGCAAACTCTGATCTTAACAGCTTTTTTTTTTTTAACGTAAAGAATAAGTGACTGGAAGCTAATCACGAAAAGTATTTATATAGACCACTTATTAAATTTGAAATCTTGAAAAATATTAGCAACTGAAAACGATTTATTTTGCATTATAGATGAACTGGTGTAATAGAAGCGCAAGTTTATTTATGGTGATTTTATAGTCCCAGTCGATGAACGCTTGGATTCTAATGCACAAATGTATGACGGTGTTATATTATACGTTATGTGGTATGATAAGTACATTATGACAGGAAAGTATGAAATAAGCAGGGATATGAGTAAAAAAAAGTTCCAATTGGAGTTATTCTCTTGATTTGAACAGCTTTTTCAGTTCAAGCTTAAATTTCTTCACCGTGATGTTTCCGAACATAGAAAATGGGTTTTTTTTTGCTATCAGCTTATGGGGATTCTCTAACTATTGCAATAGTAAATTGTGATGGCAATGGAGTACTTACTNTTTTTTTTTGCTATCAGCTTATGGGGATTCTCTAACTATTGCAATAGTAAATTGTGATGGCAATGGAGTACTTACTACTGGTAGGATGTCGTAGGTCAAATCAATAACTGTAGCTGTAACTATAAAATATATGTTATTTTAGCTAATAATGTTTCCTAAATGCAGTTATATCAGCGAGCGTATGACATTCGCCAGACACCGTGTAAGTGGAATCTACGTTATACGCTGAATATGACCAGATTTTTTACTCATCTGACTATAAAAACATTATTATAATTTCAGTTTAATTGACCAGGATGTATAGAATCAATTGCAAAAATTCTTCAGTGCTATTTATTTATTTATTTTTTTTATAATTACGTCTTATATTCTCATTAACTTCACAACCACAGTCTATGAAATACGGTGTCGAAGTATTTGTGTTCAGAGAGTGCATTGCTTTTGAAGTAGGTATTCTGTGAAGTTGTTTAAGGATTCAAAATTACGTCATTTACAATAAACAGAGATTTTAAAAACATTTATGTCAATTAGGTGGCTCGAAGACCGCGTTTCCATAAATCGGCAACCTTGAGACTAGGCTTGAGGACTACGACTTTATTATCAACTGGAGCCACACCGGAGTCGTCTCGGTAGAGGCGTACTCTCTTAAGCAACGTGCTTATTTTGCCTCTGCTGGACAATGGTAATTTTTTAACATTCACATGAGTAGGTTAAGTAATCAGATAACACTTTTGTTTGCCGAAAATCGATCTGCATTCAACGGAACTCAATTCTTGGACAAGCTGTTTGAACTTTTACACGGGCCAGTAATACAGTTCTTTATAAAAAGTAAGTTAGTCTAAGTTAATTTTGTTTTCTAAGTTCATCTGATGGCTCAGTGATTTCCGCTGGAAAATTTCTTCAGTGAGTTGGTGGCAGTTGAAGTTTTTTAAATTGTTCAGAGAACACTTTAAACTCATTACCCATAATACCGAAAACTTTTTCTCTATCTGGGCGTGTATGCAATTTTCTCGCGAATTCACGCCTGATGTTTGATCCTAGTACCTGCCCTTAACAGATACACGAGAGTTTCGCGTACGTGTTGCAAAAATAATTGGATATTATTTGTTTTTTAATTTGCGATGGTAAGACGAATTATTGTACTGCGCGTTCGGCAAGACTTGGATGGCCATTATTAGAAAAGAAAATCAAATTTCTGGGTTATAAATAATTGACTTTTAATGCAAGGTATTCACGAAACATTTGTGCTGTCTCCAAGGGAGGCATTTTAATTATAGCTTGGTTATTTTGTCTTAAGTAATTGATAAATTCATTGCAATTATTTCACAGGAATTGTATATTGCACTGGTGGTCATTAATTATACAGTCGTAGTTGAATTGCTGCAGAACGTAATTAACGTGTCGTGTAAATAATGTATCACATAGTCAGCAACACTAAAAATGTTAAATGATTAGTTTAGGGGCGACAATTTTGCATTCCAATTTGCACGAGGCTAGACTTCATAGTTGTTTCTAAATGCGAATTGCAGAGAGTTGTTTATTTGCTGTCCACAGTCTTGAAATTCGCTATACTCATTCACACGCTGAAGTGAACCACTAAAAAAAATTAAAGTTTGCAATTAGCTCAGATATTTCAGAGCGTTATATTCATTCTGGCTCAGTCACACAAGAAAAAGAAACATTTTGGCGCGTAATTAGTAACCGCATTATCAAGCTTAACGAAACGGCCCTCTAGCAATTAAGGACAGGAAAAAATTCCCATGTCATTGTCTGAGTGATTGCACTTAACAGCGAGGTCTTGAGAGCCGACGAGGGTGAAGCAAGGTAAGTATGGAGCAGCGCCGGAATGCAAGAGTGGGGGAAGAGGGAGATCCCCGATAAAACCCATCAACCAGTGGCATCGTCCGGCGCGATTCCCACTTGCGAAAATCCGGGTGGAGGGAGGCTACCCCGCCAGGAATTGAACTCGGTTCACCTTGATGGGAAGCGAGTATTCTAATCACTACACCACCACGGCCCCATTTCATTGACTGATATCTTTAAATGCGATCACATATAAATTCATATCGATAGTACAGTTGGTCAACAATTTATTTAACACGCTATTTAAAAAGAATATGCTATTAACGTTCTGTTTATAGCAAAAGTCCTAGATCGTAGAGACATTAATACACTGTAAAACTGGGTTATTAAGTACAAAAATACCTTTCTGAATCTAACAAAGAGGTCACTGAATTCGCGATATGTTCGAGCTTATCTTAATAGTATATTTTTATATAATAAAATTCAACATGATGATAGGGAGTGTCTAAGACTGCGCCGAAGACAACAAAAGAAATGGTCAAGGATCAAGTGACTGTCTTCGAACTTTCAGGAACGTGTACTGCCAGCCATTATCCTTTATCAGGTCTAAAGAAGGTGATCTGGAGTAAATGAACTTTGTCTCACTTGGTTATAAGGATAACTCCCCTTCCGGCGTCAAACAGATGGTATAGTCCCCATCTATCCGATCAGGAATGTGCGCACAGATACATTCCTTGTAATAAGCGTGGCAAACGTCTCACTCTTAGTAATAATCAAGTTAATAATCATGATGATTGAAAATCAGGACATTTCGCTAACTCCGTTGGTGATAGACAAGTCTTTTCGTGACTGGAAGGACGTTTTTGTTTGACACGATCCGGTAAATATAAAAACAAGCTATTAGCAGTTGGAAATACAGGAACTAAATATTTACAAACTAATAAAAATATTAAGGCTCATTATTGCAACAGCGCCAATGGACAACACGCTGATCACTCAAAGAGAACTGCGACGTTTAGTGTCATGTCAAATAAATTCGCTAAATTTCCTCGGGTCTATTAATGATGATAAAGTTCCCGATGTATCTCGTAAATGCGTTTTCTTTATAACGGTCTTTGTTAACAGTTGTGGCCATGAGAAACCCGTCAAAATGTCTTCAAGATAGGAGTTATGCAGATATTTTAATTGCTCATTTGTTATGTATTTTTTGTGTTCAGAAAAAATATATCACTGATATCGTTAATATACTGTACCGCCTGTGTATACTTTTGGTGGTAAAATATAAAGCTTTAGCAATTAATGCCAGTCGCATGGGCCTACAAAGAGAACGACTTGCCTTTATGAATGCCAATGATTGGAAGCGATGAAGCTTGAGTTTTGAACGCGACAACGTGGATAAAAAGAGTTTAAAAGTAAGGCCTTGGGCCGTCTAGGAGTCAGTTTCATCCCTTTCAGGTGAAACCAAATTAATTAGCGTCAGCGTAGCGTTTATTTTATTTTTACGACTTCAGGTTACGATCTGTATACACGGTTTGAGGCTTAGAGTAACTTTTGCGGAGGTCGAACTGGTGGATAACTTATAACGAGAAGATTGGAGAAGAATAAAATGTTAGGTGTTCCACGAACTAGGGGACGACTTTTCCCTTCAAACTTTCACGGAAAGTTCTGAACAGTGTGAAATATTGAGGCATCAATATAACTCTGCGATTAATTTTTTGTCATTAATAAAAATGCTGAGTCGTTAGAGAAAAAAAATTGAGTTTAAATTAAACAGGCATAAACTACGAAGTCAAACTAACGGTTGTTTTAGACATAAACAATTACATAACTTTTTTATTTGTTGCATAAAACCCAGAATATTAATAAAATACGCATACAGCAAAAAAAAAAAAACAAGGTAAGTTTCGTCGTAGGGAGTCTCCTGTGCTCGTTTTCTTTTTCTTCGGCATGTCGTCCATTTTTTGTGCAGACATCTGTATGTTTGCGCCACTGATGATTTTTTTTTTGTAAGGCTTCTGTAGTCCAGAGCTGTTTGTGCGTATCTTTACACTGTAAAAAACGGTTTTGCGGTGACCAACAACATTTTATTGGTGGCTACAAAATTCTTAATATGGTCACCACAGAATATTTTATAGCTCCAACAAAAGCTTTTTGTCATTGCCAGTATTTAGTGGCAACTACAAAATTGCGTACGTATTTACTAACGACTAAAAACTAAAATTTGCATCGCCAGGAGCGGTACTCGAACCCTGGACCTCTGTGTTACCGTTGTGCCATCTTGCTCCACGTTAGATAGCGTCAGTCCAATATGTACCACATACGATAAGGCCTGCACAATTCAAGTCGTGGAAAGTTAATTTTCTGGAATCATTTACGTGTAACTTTTACTTATTTAGAAGAATGGAATGATATAAACTATGTTCTTAAGAATATAGCACACGAATTAGTTCGTAATCTGTTGCAAAGAAACGAACTTGGACAAGCATAGCGTCGTGTCCAGACAGAAGGTAGCCACTTCAAACATGGCAGCCAGAGAGCACGAGCAAAATATGATGGGTGTAGTTTTGCAGTCGCAGAAACATTCTGTTACTGTGGATGACATTAATGCTATTGTTGCCAACTAAATATTTTGGTTGCAGCCAATAAATATACTGTTAATAAACAAAAATGTTAGTAAACACTAAATAGATTTAGTACTAGTCAATCTACGTGTTACTGGGAACCACAATCTGTTTTTTACCAGTAACAAAATTTCGCCTTGGAAAGCATCAACCAAACAGTTTCTGTAGCCACAAACGAATCTTTTCTTTCAGTGTACATTTTGTTCCCGTTGTTCGTTTGTTTATTCACTCATTCTAGCGTTTGTTACCTAGTTTCTTTGTGATCGTTGGCTTAATTCCCCCCGTTGAATTCTTTGTAAGTTGTTTACATATGTGTTGACAGTCAACCAAGGCGTTCTTTTTTGGGATATTTGCAGTTTTATGTCCTATTGTCCCATTGCAGTTTTTCTTCAAAGTACATCGAAATTCTTCAGTGGCGTGTGTCCAAAGTAACAGTTACTTCATTTTCTTAATACCACTGTAAGAAACTGCGTAAACAAAAACCGTAAAAATACTTCACGTTATTTACACTGTGATTGAACATAATAGCACTGAGTAGCCGAAAAGGAAGGAGGAAAGGGCTTACACACTAACACTATAATTTTTAAAGTTTTGGAATTATTTACACATCCATGGCTTCCACGCGATTGGAATTCACAATTTCTTGTTCCGGAGGCGCATTGGAGATCTCGGACACGGAGGCCACTATGTATTATCAGTAATAAAATAACACTTTATAGATTATGCCTGAGTTTAGATCGTCTCCTTTGAATTTTGAATACCAAGCTTGTGTGTTTATAGAGGGGGGGGGGTGTGGTGGTTAGACTCCTCGCCTCTCACATAGGCGAAGTGGGCTCGATTCCCGGCGGGGCTGCTCACGGATTTTTGAATGTGGGAATCGTGCCGGACGATGCCGCTAGTCAGCGGATTTTCTCGGTAATCTCCCATTTTCCTCACCCTTTAATTCCGGCGCTGCTCCATACTCACATCACTTCACCCTCATCGGTTCTCGAGACCTCGTTGTTAAGAGCCGTCCGAATCTCTCGACTCCACTGTACGTATATGCTGCCATTACTTCGCTAGTTGCTACGCTAATATTTAAGTTGATCGAACATGAAAAATAAGTCACATTAGTTGTAGTTTTCGTAAACAAAAAATTAAATATTTATTCAATTATAGAAATGAACACGATGTCATATTCTACATGAGAAGTCACCTTATGTCGGGCACTCTTAATTCTCCAGTTTGTTGGCTGGCAGTCAGTTAGTAATGAAACTTACAATTTGGTAAACTTGTCTGGTGTAATCTGGAACAACAAGACGCTGATAAGCGCAAATTGACATACCAACAAAACTGTTTTTCTGTAATGGAACTCACTACTAGATTTTCATGTGTCATTAAATGCTATAGAAATACTGCGTTGGGAACAGGGATACAGTAAATAATTCTTATTCATGACATGTGCGTTATTAAATCGATAGGGATAAATTACAAATAACGAAATTAATCTAACTTGCTCAAGATACAAAGAAAACAGTTTAATAATCATTTAAAAGGAATTTGCTATTGATTTGTATGAANTAATCTAACTTGCTCAAGATACAAAGAAAACAGTTTAATAATCATTTAAAAGGAATTTGCTATTGATTTGTATGAACATTTGAACATCAGACTAACATTCTATTACCAAACTGAAATATACTAAGCATTTGTAATACAATCGAGCGTTTGTTTGTCTAGAATTTAGTGAATAAAATGAAAGTGGCTACATGTGATGTCACTGTTTTTGACTCAAGTTCTTTGGACAAAACTGTATCTAAATTGCGAATTACCCACAGCTCTTGGCCTCCAAAGAAGCTGCATGCACTGAAATTACAGAATACCATTCAAAAAAATGGTTTAAGTTACGCGAGCCCAACTCTCTCACGGCAGTTTACAACTTTGTTTTGAGTGTACGTACAACGCTTCTAAATGGCGTGCAGCTTCAGATCAAAATACGATTCTTACAACGGCGACCTTCAAGATAAACTTGGCCGTCGTGTGTTTGTGAATCGTCGCAGCCTGAANTAATCTAACTTGCTCAAGATACAAAGAAAACAGTTTAATAATCATTTAAAAGGAATTTGCTATTGATTTGTATGAAAATTTGAACATCAGACTAATATTCTATTACCAAACTGAAATATACTAACCATTTGTAATACAATCGAGCGTTTGTTTGTCTAGAATTTAGTGAATAAAATGAAAGTGGCTACATGTGATGTCACTGTTTTTGACTCAAGCTACTGTTCTTTGGAAAAAACTGTAGCTAAATTGCGAATTACCCACAGCTCTTGGCCTCCAAAGAAGCTGCATGCACTGAAATTACAGAATACCATTCAACAAAATGGTTTAAGTTACGCGAGCCCAACTCTCTCACGGCAGTTTACAACTTTGTTTTGAGTGTACGTACAACGCTTCTAAATGGCGTGCAGCTTCAGATGAAAATACGATTCTTACAACGGCGACCTTCAAGATAAACTTGGCCGTCGTGTGTTTGTGAATCGTCGCAGCCTGAANGAAAATACGATTCTTACAACGGCGACCTTCAAGATAAACTTGGCCGTCGTGTGTTTGTGAATCGTCGCAGCCTGAATTTCAATACTCAATAACAAACATTTTTAGCTGTGCGCATCGTCTATTTTCAAGCTCAGGACACTGCATGCGAGATAAATTATTCGCTGAACATGTTATTTTTCCTGTATTCCCGACTCTAGCAAATATTTCTGAAAATATTCAACATATTTTAATGACTGTTGTTATTATTCATACCCTAAACTCCCATCTCCTAGCGTAACAGTTACAGTTCGTATATTTTTTCCTCACTCCAAGATAATCCTTAACCCACCTTGGCCCTGGTAATTTAAAAGGAGTGGAAGTGAAATTTTTATGAACCTATCTCGCCCACAATCGGACCGCAGTTCTCTTGTTCTCGGGCGGCCATGCTTTCAAAATGCAAATGAAAACGCGCGGAATGACGACCGAGCGCCCCTGTCTGCCGTGGTGGGAACTAAAAAATAACGGGGGAAGCGGGAAGAATAAATGGAATGAAAACAATGTGGGGCGCGGAGTGCCGTTCTTGCGCGCAGTCGCTTCGCGCATTAGCGGCGGACGTCGTCGAGGCAAGCACGGGAGGGTTAAGCAGCTTCTACAAGACGTAAGATACATGCAAACTCGTGCGAGATGGCACGCAGATCTAATGCGAGAATACCTCGTGCAAGGCAGATCTCGCACGGAATCACGAGATAGAGCATGTCCTATTTTCAGGAGAGTTTTACACGAAGCGAGTAATTCTGTTGGTCGTTCTCTGCTGTAGTCCATTCGTGGTTACTTCCAACTTTTATGAAGTCCTGCTAAAGTTCTACTTCCAGTATATTCCTTCGCCTCACGCCAACTGAGCTTAACCGAGTCTCCAAAATTACACCAAAGGNTAAAGTTCTACTTCCAGTATATTCCTTCGCCTCACGCCAACTGAGCTTAACCGAGTCTCCAAAATTACACCAAAGGAACAGCGCACCGCATTCGTGCGCACTCAGTGTAATAATATTTTGCATTAGAACTATTTATTAGTAGGTATTACCAACACACATTTTCTCCCTATTTTATTTTTATTTATTATAAATGCAAAATGTAATAATGTGTGGATAAAATATAAGTAAAAGTTGAATTTAACAAAAAAAAAGTATTTTTGTGTTAACACGAGTATAAAATGCTTGTTATGCAGGAAATATTTTGCAAACAACCAAGCACGTTATACACGGGGTGATTTTTCAAAGGTTTGATGCAAAAAAAAAGTGAAGAAACCGTGACGAGACTATGCAGGATGTTCGGAAATAAAACTTCCAGACTACGTAAAATGATTCCTTATGAAAAATAAAGTCTAAAATATATAGGACATCATATACCCTAACGTAATATCAAAGGATATATGAGACTGTGAATATTGGGTTTTGAAAACATATATTCGCCGAATGCCTTGTACAACGCCTACAAAGTCAGCAGCAGAAAGGTGACTTCTGCTTCCCACGTTGCAGACACACATGCCTAATGCTGGCCGTCCTCGGTCTGTGCGCACTGTTGGGCTTGAGGAAGTGATACGTCAGCACATCAACGACATACCCTCCTCTAGTACACGCTCCATTGCGCGCCAAATGGGCGTGTCCCATTCTACCGCGTCGGAGGTACTGCGTGTAAATTGCCACTATCCCCACCGCTCGCTGGAAGAAAGTACAAGGCATTCGGCGAAAATACGTTTTCAAAACCCAATTTTCATAGACTCATAACTCCTTTATTATTCCGTTAAGATATACGGTGTCCTGCATATTTTCGACTTTATTTTTCATAAGGAATCATCTCCCGTGGTTTGGGAGTTTGATTTCCGAACAACCACTGCAAATCAGCTGTTCTATGAT